>VXBW01006619.1:2174714-2198721 GCA_013400375.1 Thinocorus orbignyianus | reverse complement strand
AAAAAAAAAAGAGAAAGAAACTTTTAACCTACACCTGGGGGAATCAAGACTAAGAATCTTAATTGAGTCAATTAAATCTGCAGAGAACAGAGATACTGTAAATACTAGAACTGGCTTGGAAAAAGGAAGGGAAAAACCCTCCAAGGCAAAACATTCTTTTATTCTCTGATCTCCGTTGTGCCATGCAATTCAGAAGACAGAGGTTTGCCCCAGGGCTGTATTAGGGGTTATGCTTTGTGGTTTACAATTTTGATATGCTGTTTCTGAGGTTTCTCAGGATATCTCATGAGAGAGCAGGATTACAGTGTGTGACAGAAACACTTGTTCTACTACAGAAGTTCAAATCTGGGGAAGAACCCATTATAATACACTGAACTGTCAATCCAAATGCCTGTTTCTTCCTGCAGAGGGGAAACTGGAAAGAAGAGCCTTTACTTCTTTTTTTAAGGTATTAAACCAATTCTCAACATATACTTAGAAAATGACGTGATTCTTATCAGTGTAACTGAAGAATTGGGTGGGGGGAAGGGTAGGGGTGAGGTGATGGTGTCAGTTTTAATGGCAGTACCACAGCGACATAAACCCTTCCACAGCACCGGTACCTGCCCTCCTCACCAAGCGCCCGGGAGAGAAACACCTCACACGGAACAGTCGGAGCCAGAGCAGATAGAGAGCAGTAACAGACCCGGCAACCTCATCACAGAGTGCATCCCACACATTAGCCAGGGAATTTTAACATGTCAGCTCCAAAAATGCACATTAAAGCCACGACAGAGCATACAAACACTTTAATAAATATCGCAAGTGTCACTCCACTCAACAACAGAATGAAAGACCTGGGTTTAAAGAAAGGGATTTAAAACCTGTGTGTAGTTTATGAACTGTACAGAATAAAGTGAAAGTTTAGCCTGAAAAAAAATAATACAACATTATCTAAACCAGATGTTGGCTTCACAACACTCAATTTATGATAAATTGTTTTAATATTTATACCTAGTACAGGCGCCGTAATAAATCAGACAAAGGCAAAATATAACGAGCATTCTGAAGTACAGAAATTACATGCTCCCGCTTTGTAAAACCAGTTTGTTTGGAAAGCAGCGGGAATAAATCTCACAGTGGCTCAACGAGGTTTTTCTTCACCTGCCGCATCACGAATCACGAACCCAAGAGGAAAAACAACCCTGAAAACCAAAATTATCATGAACAAAAACTACACACTGGCTTACCAGCCCCTCCCCGGGCCGGGGAGCGGGGGGAGACGAGCCCCCGGCGCTGGGCACGGAGCGGGACACGGCTGCGGGGCCGGGCGGGGCGGGACGGGGCGCGGGGCCGCAGGAGCGCTGCCCCCTCGCCAGACGCCACCAGGGGGCGCCCTCCCCCCACGCCCGCACCTACTGCGGCGCCCTCGGAAAGAGACTCCTAAAGCAACGTGTGTGTGTACATATACATACATAGAAACACTGCATGGTTACAGTTGGAAGGGATCTTAAAAATCATCGAGTTCCAAACCCCCCTGCCATGTGCAGGGACACCTCCCACCAGAGCAGGTTGCTCCAAGCCCCATCCAGCCTGGCCTTGAACACTCCCAGGGACAGGGCAGCCACAGCTTCTCTGGGCAACCTGTTCCAGTGCCTCACCACCCTCCCAGGAAAGAATTTCTTCCTAATATCTAATCTAAATCTCTCGTCTTCCAATTTAAAACCGTTACCCCTTGTGTTATCACTAGACTTCCTGACAAAGAGCCCCTCTCCAGCTCTCCTGGAGCTCCCTTCAGATGCTGGAAACGCGCCCTCTGTAATAATAATCCGTATATAAAGCTACCCTCTATAAGCAGCGAGATAAACACGACAATCACGACATGCCATTTTAAAGGCACATTTAATGCACATTAAAGGCACATTAAATGCGGTGGGGGGTAAATTACTGAGTTTCTCAGCTGTTTCCCATAGATCACGAGGAGCAGCACTTCGCACTGATACCCTGCACCAACATTAAGAAAATGGCCTTGTGGTCTGGCTACGGTTATTTAGCTCAAGGCAAAAAGTGAGGTTCTCACTGCCAGTCTATCACTCTTCTCAGAATAATAAATTGAGATCTAGGCTTCCACTACAAGGGAAAAGAAATGTCACTAACCTCTGTTCAGGTTGAAAAGTAATAATGCACCAATACAAATAAAAGAGATGGAAACCAAGTATTTCTGATCAGAAGCTATCCAATTCCATCTCTGAAAAAGCAAGGGGCAGGTGGGCACAGTGACGCATGTTGTCACACACAGGGTCCAGGGGGAAGTTCTACCATTTCGTACTGCTCTAGAGAAAACGGAACACAAAGATCTTGTCCACAAGAACTTTAGTTTGCTGGCACAGTGTTTTAATTCAGTGCCCCACTAAGTCACAGAGTCAGATGACTTACATCAGGAGCAGACGCTGGGAGGAAGGCTTCTTCCCCCATAAAACCATTTGTTTTAAGCCAATTTTGCTGCCAAGAAGTTTCACCTCCATCCCCTTCCCCACCTCCCAAAAACAGATCAGATGTTACCAATGAAATATCAAGTGGCAGCTTTGGCATCACACACTGTGGGAGAGAGAATGCAGTTAAGGGTGAGCACAGCCTAACAACGGAAGCTGCAAAGAAGAAAGTGTGTGTTATATTGTATTTAAAAGACAAAATACTGGTTTCTTCCTGAAACATCTTGCTGATACAGAGGGCAGGTACTGAAGCATGCAGGCAGGCTCTTCACCCCCCGAGACTGAAGGGGACCTCTCCATTTGTTCCCATCTAGGAATAAAGGCTGCCACAACTGCGCTGAGATGCTGTTCCCAGCACAGCCAGACTCATGGCTCCCCACGCTATCCACAGGGCACAGAGGGCCAGAAAAAAAGAATGGAAAGTAATGAGCAGAGAATGGAGAAAACAGCCCGAGCAGGCTTCAGGTCTTGTAATTTGAAGAAGTTCCTCACTTTTCAGAAGTGTCATCATAATCCTGAGGGGGCCAAGCCAGCTCTGCCCCGTAAGTGATTCACACTGGGTGCCTCACGCTCACTTCACTGAGCATTTGCAACATGACCAAGTCCCAGCAGCCAGGGAACCCCAGCAAGGAGGAGGATCTCCCAGCTTTTAAATTTAGGATTTTTTTTGGTTGCTTCTACAGTTCCCTTTCTTTTAACACATTTCTACTGGCAATATGCTGCTGGGGGCGGGGGATAACAATAAAAAACAAAAACAAAACCACACAAACAAACAAAAAGCCCTCAAAAAACCCAAGCAAACAAATACATCACCATCACCCCTAACAAAAAGAGAAAGGCTTAAAGGCCGTTGGAAGCCACAATAAAGAGCATGGCTTTGATGTTCTAGGTGCAAGGTGCAGTGGCCTTTCGCAAGGACAGCCCAGATGAGTGCAGAAAGATCAGAACAGAAGCAGCAACTGAACAGAAGTCAGAGCGCTGACAAATCCCTTGCAGCTCACTTCAATCCAGCTCACTCAAGTGGTTTTGCAACTCTTCTCATCATTCCTCCTCCTCATGAGTGGCAGCAACACTGATCCACCAGCTGGTTGTGTGTGTTACCGGACGTTTGAATGAACCAGAGCAGTAATCCAAAGGAACCTCTTCCAGCTCGATTCTCTTTTTTTGTTAACAAAAATACAATACAATAATTAAAATCTATATTCCATTTGCTATCTGTGACATCTGATTCCCCGTTACGGGGCACTGCTTTATTGAGAAGCCTGTGCTGTGGGGTAATGCATGCTGTTCAGCACAACAGTTCAGTTCAGTGTATGAGCAGCCCCACTGAAGCAGCAGAGACACCACAGACAGCACATCACCTCCATAACCCACGGGCTGCAGGTGCAACGGGGACCGGAGAGAGCCCTGAGCTTCTGCCTGCTTTTGGGACTGCCATGGGTACAATGGACACTGGTCAAAGAAAAAATTAAAAAATCCACACCCAAAAATCAAAACCCAGACACCAGCACTGGGAGAGTACTGCCAGAACAAAGTCAGAAAAAAAATTATCTGTCTAAATGTAAAAACCTGCTCAAGTAAGTAATCCTTGGGAAACTGCAGGTATTGCTGCAGGTACATTATAGGCAAGAGCAAGCAGGTTGTACATTTTGTGCCAGGCCACCACCAGTTTGAAGAACAACGTGCCACTGAAGACAGTAAGAGCTGACAAGGTGGGTTTCCAAGCACGGGAACTCCTTGGGCCT
The DNA here is from genome assembly GCA_013400375.1 of Thinocorus orbignyianus. Classification (NCBI taxonomy): domain Eukaryota; kingdom Metazoa; phylum Chordata; class Aves; order Ciconiiformes; family Thinocoridae; genus Thinocorus; species Thinocorus orbignyianus. The sequence continues at coordinate 2,194,505 of VXBW01006619.1, read as the reverse complement.
GGGATTTGGCTTTTGCATTCAGAATCAATGGTAAAAGGCAGCTCTGGGTGCAGACACCACCAGGACTAAGGGATACATTTAAAGGCAAGAGGCACAATACACGAACAGTATTATCTCTGCTAATTTAGACAGCTACTTAAGTTTGGATACCACCATAACCACCTCACCTGAAGTCAGTGTTCCCTTGGAGGAGGTTGTGCTACACGATTTCCTGAGTTCACTGCCAACCTGAAGGATTGAGTGATCTTAATAATCTATGATGATCCAGTGGAGACAGGTTAAAGGAGAGGGAGCTGACATACTTTCTCAACACGAGGCAGCGAGACATAGAGCCAATCCTCACAGATTCCTGACTTCCTAAGTGCCTCAGGCTTTCCCTGTCCCTTTCTAGGCATGGTACGGGCCAGGAAGACAACACACCAGTTTAGCAGATACTTTCCTTGCCTTAAGAAGATCCAGAAGCTGGTTCCCAGAGGTAGCAAGCAGCCTAGGGAGATGTCATCCTGGCAACCAGCCTTGAAGGGGCTAGAAGCGGTATCTGTGTCAGGACCAGTAGAAAAAGGTTAAACAATCTCTGTCTCATAGCACAGACATATGCACGGAAACACAGGGAGCAGCCAGCCCAGAATCCAGAAGCATACACAGGAGACAAGCTGCTGGAATACGCCTACCCCATGGTGCAAGCAAACCTGCTGCTCCCCAAGTGATTGTCATTGTTAACTGGACACAGTATCAGAGTCTGCAGCACAAGGCCCTCCCTCCAGCCCTGGACAGTATCTACTGCATTTGCAGGGATTTACGTTCTGTGAATGAGCTGTAGTTTGACATTCACTCTCACCCTTCACGTTTCCGCCATCCTTTCACACATCAAGGCCAACTGTGCAACTCAAGCGCATCAGCAGGGTAGGATGGATGGGGAACTGACCCTCTCCACCAACACAGAGGGGCCAAAGGCAGCAGCCATCCATGTGTGAGAACAGCCAGAGCTCCCAAAACCAGCAGGCAATTGAGAAGGCTGCCTTTTCTGCTACAGGGGTGTGAAAATACTACTGTCTCCCTTGCACACATGCTATGGAGTGTTTCACCTTTACAGCATGTCTGCAAAAAAGCCTCATACAGAAATTGGATACAAAAAATACTGCTAAAATCATCATTTTCATACCAGGGTGCCAAATATCACTCTCTTGACAATACAGCAAGAGAACAACATAACTAATGATTCAGCAAAAACACGTTCAGCAATCAGTTCAACCTCTTCGTTCTTCTAATAGAAGAAGTGCAGATTATAATTAGAGCTCCTACAAAGAAACAAAACATAACGATGCTGACTTAACATAACGTTAAGTCAGAACACATACACATCTATGCATTAAAATACCATTTGGCAAAATATATATTTGAATGAAGCTGGAAAAACTAAGTTTTGAGTAGTATCATAGAAGTCAAACCCGAATATACATCAATTTCTGAATACAGAAAACGTCTGATGAACAGTATTTTGTGATGTTGAAAAAAGACAGAACAAAAAAGTCCTTCTCTCTCCTCCTCTTCTTCCTCCTTTTTTCAGCCTATCCTCAGTACCTACTCACAAATTATCAACCATTTTCAAGAACTTGTGCTGCCTCCTGAGGAAAAAGCTGCAGAGACACAAGAAGCCCAAGCCAATAAAAACTATCAACTGCACATCACTAGAACTAATATAATTTTGGTTCTAATCTCATCCACACATGGATTTTTATCATTGTAATGGAAGCAATATACCTGCCTTCAATAATCTGCCTTCTTCCTCTTCCGTAAATTGAAGACCTTGGTCAAACACAACCTGCCTCTAGTATTAACAGTACACACTAGAGCTTTGGAGAGGTCAGCTCTGACCAAGAATCACCTACAGGCTTTATTGAGACTTAAAGATTTTTCTTTCTGTGCACCCTGAAGTACCCATGGAGCTGAATTTTACAGACTTTGATTTCAAACAGAAACACTGAGGTGCCGATCAAATATGCAAAAGAATTCAATCTAGCACCCAGAGTAAAAGTTTAGCATATAGGATTAATCAGATAAGAACAAAAAAGTGCATCTTCATGCCTTCTAAAAATCACTGTTTTCCATTTCTAGTACAACACTGTCCAGGAAAAAGAACAAAAAATCAACAAAAAGCCCCACACCTGTTCTGTGCTGCAGTCACTGTTCCAGGTGGAAAAAAAAAAGTGGGAAACAGAAATCCTGAAGGAGTTGTAAGCATCTGGTTAGCTAACAGTACGTGGGGATCTTGTAGTACGTAACACAGATGTACCAACAGCCAGTGTCCCAAAGGGCAACTGTGTACGCTACCTGAACATTCCACATAAAACACAGAAGCAGTAAGAGGTATTAAAAGTTTTTTGGAAAATAGCAGTCACTAAAAGTAATATATAAACAGAACTAGCAGACAGCTTTGCTAAGTAATAGCTCCTGTCTCTCCTGCATCTCATCTGAGACCTTGTCCATACCTTAAGGCTGCAAGGCTTTAAAAAGCCATCTACATGAAGTTTTATGTAGACGCAGTTGACATCTCTAAGTGCATTCTGTCTCCACCAAGATTTTGTGCTGAGAAAGCTAAAGGAAACTACGTCTTGAAGAGAGAGAAGGCACGAGTGAGACACACAGGGAGTGACATGCAAGCTCTCACCCATGCACACACACAGACTACATCACACTCTCTTCAAATTTGCTCATGTAGGTTTTTGTACTCTGCCTGAGCACGCTACAAGAATAACGGCTTAAAAAAGAATAATAAAAAAAATGAGTACAGCATCTGAAGTCTCCTCACTATTTAAAGTTACTCTGATTCATCGCACATAGCACAGGGGGTAGTTCTTCCTATTCCTGTTATATGAACAAGAACTTTGTTATGTTGACATACAGATATACTCCTCTTTGGTTCTTTCTCCACCTTCTTCCACCAAGTTAATCCATTTTCCCTCCAAAAATGCAGCTCTCAGTTGCTCTGTTGTGGGGCTCAACCTACAAAGCTGGTACACCTCTCGTCCTGAAGTCACAGGTTCCAAAAGCCCCTAAAGAACTGCATGTTCACAACTACCAACATGTGAAAATTAGGAGTATGTAAATGAGAATGAGCTGTCTGAGCCTTTTTTCCAACCACATTGCACCACAGAGGCTAATTATTTATTTTTTTACCCCCTCCCCTCTCCCCTACTCCTGAAGGAAAGTGAAAAAAAGCTATTTTCACCAGTATTTTCCAGTAAGGAATGCAACAGGTGCTAAGAGCTCAAGGAAAGCCACATCTGCTCCACTGCAATGGCAGGCCCTGCCTGATCAGATTTTATAATACATATTTTGCACATGCACGGATTACTCAGAATCTGAGGAATGCAGCCTATACCACTGGGAGACCATAAAAATATAAGGAATCCGCAGTCTTTCCTGCAGCACGGATCTGGAATGCCTGTACTGTTTACGCAGCGTTACAATAATAGTAGCCCCAAAACTACTGTCAATATGATTAAAGCCAGCAGCATTCCCAGCCCCAGCCAGAAAGCCGCCAGGTTTACACACCACACCGAGACTTGAATCCCATTAGTTCCCCACACAAGGTCGAAGTCCATCTGCCCACCTCACTTCACCAGGAAGGTGGAAAGGTTAAGAATTACCACTGCTTTTGGAAGAGATTAAAAAGGGCTAATATCGGGCATGGGTTTGCAGAAGTTTGGATGCCCAGGGATGCTGGTGAGCTATCGATGTGTGAGTAACAGCTACTGTCTTTGCCTACAGTCATCATACCACCAGCCTGACTGCCTGCCTTCTGAAAAGCTTTGGGGTACACCAAGCGAGAAGGACAGTGTATCTACAGCAAAATTGTATTCTGTCTGGTTCCGCAGGGTGGGGAGGCAGGAGAGTCTCTATTTGGCCTTGTAAGGAGCCACATTCCTTCAATGCCTTGTAACAAGTTTCAGGGGATAGCCACATTTATATGCGCCACACAGATAATGTACTTGAAATGCTTTGGGACTGATATGAATAGGAACTATTCTTCCCTTTAATTAGCATTTTTGCCAGATGAACACTGCTGCTAAGTGCCAAGCTGTGGAGTCCTCCTGCAAGTTCCAAGTGACACACAACTGACAGCCAGAGCATACCCAAAATCGGAAGATTTCCTTTTGCTGCTACAATTCGTTTTGCCCACTTGAATGAAAATAGCGCAGTTATCGAAACGATCACCCGGAATATGGACAAGCACAGTGTGCCACACAAACCATGAGGAGTCACACATAAAACTCTGCTGAATTCTTGGGCAGCTGCGTGATGTTCTTTGAACAGTGACTAACACTATAAACGTCGACCACAGAAAAAAGGAAGTGCATTCGTATACTTCCAAAAAGATAGCTTATCATAAAAACATCCAGAATTTATGGGGTTTTCTTAAACAAGTCAAACAGCTGATTCTACCCACGATCACACACACAAAAAGTAGTCACAGATGACTTAGACCATTTACAAGCGTATTTTCTCCAAAACTTCACCTTAACTTCTGAGTAAGGCAACTATGCGTCTAGAAATGTAGCAGACATTAGCTGCACTGTTTGAATGTTGGTGTTCTTGTATTACCAGATGAATTGCCAATTAAATAGAAAGATAGTATAGATTAAGAAAAAAAAAATTTACAAAAACATTGGCTTGTTTCCTAGCAACAGCTCAGCTAAAATTACTTAACATTTCTACTCAATCAAATGTAAATTTGACTATGTTATCCCTTAAATGTTGATTATAACAGCCCTTTTCAAATGCAAATTCAATGTGTAAAGTGAATGTAAACGTTGACAAAGCTGATACAAAAATCGCCTGATTAACATCATTTGCATGTACACACCAACATTATTACAAACCTTCTAAAGAATCACCTTCTCCATCATCTCCTTCCTTCCTGTTTTGTTTAAGAGCAACACAGACAAAAATACAAAGCCTTTTGGATTGCATGCAAAATTCCGACAGTTTAAAAGTGCAAGGCACAGGCTGTATCTGAATGCCATGCCTTGCGTTGTTCACAAATACAATGGAGTGAAAAATTCCATTTTATTTCTCAGCCACAGTACCTGCCCATTATAGGAAGTACATATAGCACAGGGGAGACTGTAAAATTTATAACACTGGGTAGTCATTCACAGCTTCCAAGTTTTCTCGCCTCTTTTAGCTGCAATTGTTGCATGGAAAAAAAAATTAATAAAACCAAACAAAAAAGATAGGAGAGAAAATGAACATATGTTACTCCCAAAATCTGGAAGTTTGTCCACTGCACACTTCATCAGCTGTGAGATTCAAACACCTTAGTCAGGTACGCAGTCAGCAGGGACAGATTACTCTTCCATGAAATATAGAAGATGCTTCAAAGGGGATGATAAAACATTTTTTTCTTGTTGCAGCATCCCACAATAAGGACATTAAAATACACTGTTTTACAATATTCACGTTATGTACCAGGCTGACTTACTGCTCCTTAGCCAAAAGTCAACAGGAAGCTGAGAACAGATGAAGCGTAGCTCCAGCACAAAGCAAGCCCTCAGAACTAACCTCCTCAGCCCAGAGTATTTTCTAGTAGAAACCACCACCCTTCCTTCTTAATCATCTCAAGAAGGACACTGGGTTCAAACAGGAGATTTGCATCTGCAGACATTACACAGACTAGTGTTTGGCCAGAGGGTGAAATTTTATTTCCCACATTGATGCAGGCAGGTGCCTTGACAACCCAGAGGCACACATGTGCCAGTCCAGCACATTTACACCATTAGGACTTGCACAGCTTCAGCTACATCAGTGTAAACTGGATAATTTAGCATACATCAGCCACTTTCTAATGGTTTATGGTGCTACATTTTCAAAGAAAAGCAGAAGCATTTTCTTCCTGCACTGCACAGTTTCTCAATATAGTTATTACAAGCCTGTGGAGGATTACCTTTTCTATCTCAGACCAGAGTTTTAGACAGGACACAATCCCCTCCCCGCTACAGCCCTTGGCTGCAAAATTTAGCAATGTCTTACTCTAAAAACTGAAGTAGAAGACTTTCTAAGAAACAGACAAGCACAACAAATTAGTATTGAGAAGGCACAATCAGTAAAAATGTTCACATTCACAAGAAGCAGAAATCATCCCCTTCTCAAAAAGCCAGTCCCACCTCAAAATCATGGGTCTGAGGTTGAGTCAAAAGAGAGTTTTGGGCTTGAAACCCAGGATGACACAGGCAAGAATATTTCATCCTTCCATGCCAGCTCCCGCCTGCTGCCCCACTGCTTACAAACTTCTTCCATGTGCCAGACAACGGTTAGCCACAGTCCAGTTTCACAGACATAGCTCATGTTTGGGGAGGCATCCTTATCACATACGAGCTGGTCTTCTTCAGCAAAGCCTGAAGCAGCATGATCTCTAGACTTTGCTTCCCTGACCCTTCACCCTTACGCTGCACATTTGCTCCTTCATCCAAATCTAGTTTCTGGTAAGAGAAACAAGCAGAGCAATGCAGACTTCTGTGAAAATCTTGAGATACTCTATTTTATGCTTGGAAATTTTCCAGAAACCCTTTTAGTATAGTATATACACATTAAAATTAATACTGTTCTCTCCTTATGAATACATTTTCTTCAAGTGACTTCTACAGTCTGAAAGCAAAGGTCGGTCACACTGGGTTCCAACAATCCACTGCACTGAAAAAGTAACTTTATTTGACCATATGGTACTATAATTAAACACACAGCAAAGAACTCTCTGATCTTATGACTCTCTGAATAGACGGCTAACAACCAGATTTTTTCCAAACTATGTTTTTAGCTGAAACCCTGAAAGAAAAATCTGAAAGACAGACACCAAGTGCATGCTTTACCATTAAATATACCATTGGTGCATGTGGTATGACAGCTGTGCATTGAAAGATCATTAGCGTGTGATTTAGTGGCTAACTTGACTCTCACCTCAAGCCCATGACACAATGGGTCAGAAGCTCATACCTGCCACAGTGACTGAAAGAGATAAAGCAGGAGGTGTTGAACCAGCAGCACGTTTGCAGTTGGGCACTAAAATAATTGACTCTTCTGCAACATATAAAGTTCCTGAAGAAAAAGGCACATTTACAAGTAACATGAGAAACATTTGCTATGGAACAAAACTATGTAAACAAAACAAAGGCAAGACATGCACAAAACGTTATCCTACACCATACCACCTCTCACTGCCAAGAAAGTTCCAGAGAGAAGATTTTAAACAACTGAACCTTAAAAAATCAGCAGAAATTAGTTGAATGCAGACAGAGAACTAACAACCAACCATTACTTCTGTACAGAGACCTCAGTAGAAAGAAACAGTCCCACAGAAATAGCCTGAAAGGAATTGGTGAGCGTTAGGTGAGATGCTGCGGGGACTCCTAAAAACTGAGAGTGCAATTATTCAAACTGCATGATGCACTAGGGTTGCCAGTTCAGAAAAAAAATTAAAATTCCTTAAATTAACCAGTGGCCCATCTTTTACAGGAAAAAAAAAAAAAGTTTTACTTTTAATAAAAAACACCTGAAGTCCATAGCTGTACATTTAACTTCCTCTTACATATGCTTAGTGCCAGCATTCAATTCAGTTTACTTACAAAGACAGATGTCAAAGCTAATTCGAAAAAGGCTTTATTACCACTCATCACATTAAAGACCAGAGCAGGTCAAGATAAACGTTCCTCCTTGAGTTTCCTATGCAGCAGAGAAGAGCACAAAACATGGTACTGGACGCTTATATAGTGAAGAGGAAAACTATAAAAAGAAAGACGGGAAGAACTAACCTAGATTTAGACAGGAAAATTGAGTAAGATTTGTAAACATCACAGAAAATCAGTGTTTAACACTTTGTATTCTGAATGGGAGGCTGTATCAGATTATATTTTAAAACAGAAGCCAGAACACTTATGAACAGGATTACAAGACAGAAGACCTCGTTCAGTCTTGTGTAGAATGAGGCACAATTCAAGAGACAAGGATTCAAGGACAGACCAATGAAAGAGCAGCTAAGGGTGGGAAGCAGCAAACCCAGAAGAGGGAAGAAGAAAACCTGGGAAAAAAATAAAACAAATGACTGCAAAACATTAACACAAGTTCCTAACTCTCCTAGCAGTTCCTTTGTAAGCACCCACAGCCAACAGAATCAAACCAAAACACCATTCTCATCTGAGAGGTAAATACAGTCAAGATGATGCAATTCTCACTCTAGCCCTCTAATACCCAGAGCAACATTTACCTTCAGCATGACCTATGAGATAGTAGAAAACCCTCTTTTGCTCTTTGGATATTAGGGTTCATGGGAAAGAATTTACATGGATTGAGGAAGAGCAGAGCTGGAGTTTATAGAAAAACTTGGTTATAACCACACACGGTTTTAAACCACCCCTGCAAGCACTTCAGCCTTTTATTTTGCAGGCAAAGCTCTCTAGATTTAAAAGCAGGGAAAAAAACAGAAAGAAAAAAAAAAACCCAACCATAAAAAAGCCCCCAAAAGCCACACACTTTGAATGTATGTGCTGCTTGGGAATGGTGACCTAGAAACACTACCCTGCCTCGTGATGGAGAAGACCTCAGATGGTCACCATTCATGCTCTCTACAGCAGGCAGGAGTATATAAGCGTGGGCTGAGGAGGAAGGTAGAAGAGAAAATAAATACAAGCCATCTTCATGGCAGTGTCAGACTCTACAAGGCGGCCTTAGACCAGACCACAATATGGTTTTGATTCATAGAAAGAGAAACTACGGTACATCCACAGCCTGCAATTTCTGCCATAGCTTCTTTATGAGCAGCGGTTTCTATAGATTAACTGATTGCAGAATAAGTGGCTTTAATAAGGAACTTAAAATTAATCTAATATCATGGGCACGCTCCTTTCCAGCTACCCAACCACGTCACTCCAGTGGTACTACACCCTGAAAAATACCCACATCACAGACTGCCCGCTGTCTAAGAAAAGCAAACACGGGATAAACACACTGGAAGAGTATAAGGATATGGCAAGTCACACTCATTAAGGAACAAGCTGCTCATCAGCACCCACTGATGTCCAACTTCACAACTTAACATTTCTTTCTGGGAGAAAAGCAATCATTCAGAAATCTTTTAATGCAGCTCTGTTTTAGAAGAGACAGCTCACGTGTTTTTACTAGCAAACGAAATCCTTTACGCCAGCATCAAAGACTCCACACAGTTCAATTCTTGAAGTTTATAAAGAACAGAGAAGATAGGTGAGGCATGACAAATACAATAAAAACAAAAGAAGAGAGAGAAAGAAGGTTTGCTAACTGCAGGAAAGAGCATTCTTTCCACAACCTCTATCCAACAACTGCTTAAGTTTTATTCATCAATCATTTTTTCTTTCAGTTTCTCTGTCTGCAAAGACAACCTGGCAGCACCACACCATTGTTACTCAATACAAAGTCAAATACAATCTCAGACCACTGAAGTATAGATGAAGTGCTCCTCCAACAGCTAAAACTCTACAGTAAGGGAGTCAGAAACAGCACCTTCTTACCCACCTCCGGTCTCAATCTCTCCCTTACCTTCCCCTTGGGCTATTTTTGGCATAGTTTCCTTGTCCAAGAACATACAATGGAAGCGTGATCCCACCAGTTCTCAAAAAACAGAGGGAAAGCAGAGGCAGAGAGAGAGAGGGGGTTTCCCTTTGCTGACCTCTAGCTCACAACCATTTTTGCACCTCTCTGAGAACCCAGCAACACCCCTGACACTGAGCATCACTGCCTTCAGTGCAACCCCTCCTGCTCTGCCAGCCTCAGCAGCTTCACTGCCTACACACCACAGACACTCTGCTGGTCCTCACAGCACTAATGAGCTTGGTAACTTCCCTCTTGTACTCACCATCTCCTTCAGGGTATGACTTTATTTAATTATTTTTTTTCCCCAAGCCAGGTTCAAGTACTACTAATACACACTTTACAGCACCTTCTGGTCATCAGTGTCAAAAAGCCAAATCCATAGTGCTACAAGTAAGTACAAGAGAATCATTAAGTGCTGCTGTAGTCAGATGCTCTGTGGCAAAGTTGTTCAATGTTTGCCACATCAAAAGCTCTGAACACATAAACTTCAGAATAGGAAAAAATCAAAAAAAGAAAGAAAAAGAAAATCAACAACAAAGAGATATAAAAATAGAAAATTCAAAAGACATCAAGAAATAAATACAGCCACTAATAAAAATAATAAGTCCTTGGAGCACTTAGTAAACCTTGGATTCAGAAATGATCTCACAGACACTGCTCTGAAATTAAAGCTCACAGACACAACACAAAGCTTAGAAGTTAAAATACTTGGCTGCTGGGATAAATATTTATGGTTCACCTCACCTGCCCACATACTTGGACCATTTAAGCTTTTCCCCTTCACAACCAACTGGGAGGAGATAATTATCAAAGCCTCAGCAGCACGATTTGTGTGATAGACAAAAAGCAATGGCAAGAGCACAGTTACTGTAAACAGATTATTTTTTTTTTAAAGGGGAATCAGAAATAGAAAGTATTTCTCTACCTTCTCTCTCTAGAGTAAAACTCATTTTGAATTCTGTGATCTCACCTCCCTGAAAGGGAAACCAGACTTCAGTTTCCTACCCAAAACAAAACCAAAGTATCTACTTACATGTAACACATTTACACATAGACAAAGGAACTGTAAACATCCCTCATGCATGTATATGTTAATTTTTAAATATTTATGTATAGGCTTACTTATAAGCCTACATCTCCTGACAGGCTCTCGCTGGGATCATTTCAGCAACGGAATTATCCATATGCAATCCAGAAGCGTCAGGGATCATCCAAAGGTTTTGGCTTTGAGAGGTGCAAATTACCTCTTTACGTTCGAGGTGCACCAATGCTTCCTGCCCACGCATCTCCCTGGCATCTCACAATTCCTGTAAGGAGGAGAAGACCCAGCCCTGCCACCAGCCCAGGACTGGTTCCACCTCCCAGGTTGGTTCTCCTCCTCCGTGGTTTTGCTGAGCCAGGTAATCCTTGCAGTCACTTCTAAATGGAAAAGACACATTGCCAAACATTAGTTTATTATTACAGTCAATCAATTGAACTATAATTCTACCATTGTTATCCACCAACACTTTTCCTGCTTAAGTGCAAGGTATGTTTACTTTATTACCGAGGAGCTCAAACATTTTCTTTCATAACAAATTATTCCCTTCCTCCTCCCACCTAAATTAAGCTGAATACTCATGAATCAGACCAAGATCTGGAACAACATTTTCACTTCTACAGTGACATGCCCAGATTCAGGAAAGCTGAGGACTAGGATTTTCACCAGTTTTAAGATCAGTTGAACGATGTAGGAAAAAAACGTGTTAGAGCTTTCACAAAAAACCCCCAGCCAACCCCAAAAAATTTCCACAGCCCCAAACACCTAACATCACCTCACAGAGTTGGCATTTTATTCATTTCCCTTCTACAACATTACTGCTGAAGCAAAAGCTAAAGATCTGTTACATCAAATGAAACAGCCATGAAGGAGATCAGATGGCAGAACAAGTAACACAAATCTTATAAAACCCCAGACCTATTAGAACTGTGTGGACAAAGTATTTTGGATCTTATTCCAACCTGCTTTGCAAAGAGCCTCCCTACTTCCCTCACCCCACCAGACTGAATCTGCACCAGTCATGCTGGTTCTCAGCTACCTGAAGACAAAAACATGCAAATTCCACTTCCACACTGTATTTAATAAACAGATTTGTTTCCTCTGTGTTCCACATATGTACAGGAAATTGTTGTCTAATGATCTACCTGTTCATCTAAAGCAATGGGAAATGGCAAAACAAATAATACAGGACTCAACCCTCAATCCAGATCAACTACCTTTAAAGCCGGGTACAGAGAAGAAATGAGAGAAGTCAGAAACAACACAGAAACCACAATCTAGTGGTAAGGCAGTAATGATTTTTAGAAGTCAGGTTTGGCACATTCAGTTCTTTGGGAACACCAGACATAGGCCAAAAAAGAAAACTTAGTCCCCAGTGACTCCTTGCACTCACAGCTAGCTGTGGAGTGCAGTGCGGTGCTCGTACCCCACGCTCAGGAAACAAGGAGCACTGTTTTCATTTTCCTGTACCCAGTTCAAAACCGTACCATTAAGCTGACACCACCACAAGTTTACATCAGCAGGACAAGATTATATTTATCAGAAAATCTTTACTCCTCATCAGAAGACCTCTGTTTGAGCTGCTCTCTCAAAACTGGAGCTGATAAAACCCAGGCAACCACATACACACACTCAGTCAGCGTAAGGCCTGCAGATCACGAAACATGTAGGAACTTGTTCCTCCTCAGAAAAATCAATCCTCAAATTCAAGCCACAAACATTAAAATACCATAAGCCACTGTGCAGTTTATCTAACTCCTTAAACTGTGACTATTACTGCAGTCATCTCAGCATTTGAGTACAACTGATGAACATGCGCTTAGCAACATATCTCATTATTACTACATTTTTGTGCCAGGCAAACATACAGGCTTTTCTGTTCTCCTCCAACCAAGATATCTGCTAAAAACTCAGCATCTCCCCAAGCCAGCCAATGTGTTATTCAAGCCATTCTAGTAAGGTCACGTCATTCTCACTGGATGTCTTTCATATTACAACACATCCTAAGCAATAGAAACAAAATTATGGCTAAACAAGTTCCTACTATATTAACAAGTCCATCAAATCACTAGAAATACAATGTTCTCAAGTGTGTGCTACAGCACAGAAAGAGCTCTGTGCTCTCCTCTGCACCATCTCCAGAAACAGCATGCAAGAAAGAAGGATGGAGCAGCCTCTCCACAGATCTACCTCTCGCTGCCACGTCTTCTCTCTCCTCAGGCCACCAGGTAGGAAGAGCCGCCAAGCTCACTTCAGTCACAACTACAGGTTTTCCATTTAACAATCGACCAGCTTTGTTGAACTAAACCATATATATCATTTTTAAAAAGCACTGAGTACCAAAAGCAGACACTGCAAAAGATCATCAGTTTTCAGAGGGTGAAGAATTCAGGACTTCCTAAATATCAACCCATCTAGGAAAGTATCTTATAGGATCATAGAATGGTTAGAGTTGGAAGAGACCTTAAAGATCATCTAGTCCCAGCCCCCCTGCCATGGGCAGGGACACCTCCCACTAGACCAGGTTGCTCAAAGCCCCATCCAGCCTGGCCTCGAACACCTCCAGGGATGGGGCATCCACAGCTTCTCTGGGCAACCTGTTCCAGTGCCTCACCACCCTCACAGTAAAGAATTTCTTCCTGAAGTCTATTTTAAATTCCCCCTCTTTCAGTTTAAACTATTACCCCTCATCCTATTGCTACATCTTACGCTGATTACACAAAAACTAGGATCCGTGTTGTCATCCCTCAAATCGCTCGTTCTCCCCTCTCAAAGTAAAGAGAATTCAGAGTGTATCTGTGGACATATGACAGTCAAAGTGTTACAAACAGAGCAATACCACGGCTGTGCTTTTCCCTGGGATGCAGAGCCCAGCAATCGCCTACCCAACCGGAGGCACCAAACAGTGCACGTGTCTCAGTGCCCTTCAGCATGTGACGTTCTGTGAGATACCATGCAGGGAAGCTTCCAGTTTGTTGAACCCATGTGGATATATGCTCCACCAGAAGTGGTGGTATGTTGTTCTGCCCATTTCAACTCATGCTGCTTAGAACATGGCTACTCACTAACAGTTTTGTTCGCAGGAATCCTTTTCACCATCCTACTGCACTGCCATGGCACCACAGCATCAAGTGGTAATGAGCGAGGAGACAGGGGGACTGTGAGACTTCAGCTCCATCTCCTTAATGACTGACGACATATGATACTCCACCACACAGCAAGGATGCCAACAGAGAAAGCAGATCTCCGTTGCCATGCTGTAAGACACTTCAGGTCTAAAAAAATATACAACACAGAGCAGTTGAACCTGGTGCATTGTTTTAAAATGGAGGACAGCCAACTTGCTGTCTCGGATGCTTGTGAGATAGAAGTCTGCCTTGGAAAGGAATCCAAATCAGATTTGTACCTACCCAAATAAAAATGTGAAACCTTCTGGTAACTGTCTTTATGCTTCTGTTCTGCTTGTAGTAAAAAGCCAAAAGGCCCCAACAAACTAACCAACTAAACAAAAAACCTAAAACCTTGCTTTTCTGAATGCTTGTCACTAGTTCTGCCTAGTGGATTCTGAAGAACTGCTACCATGCAAGATGTGCAATTGCTTAACTCCAAAGGTTCAAAGGTGGGAAGCTGCAACAGGCTCATTGTGGGTAAATCAGTGTATGAGTCAAAAGAGAAGGTCCACGTAAAGTCTCAAAATTAGCTACAAATTGCCTGCCAGAGAAACTATTATTAAGAAGTCTGTAGGCCACCTACCCATGACAACAATGTAGAAAGCAACCAAAGGGCAGCTGGATGCTTGGAAGGCCTTTGTGATGTTGGAAAGAGAGCTATTCTGCTAGGGAACCACTGGGAGAGGAGAGGGGAAGGAAGAAAAGGGAAAAAAAAAAAGGAGAAAAAAAAAAAGAGGGGAAAGGAAAAAAAGCTGTTCTGCTACAACAGCAAGGAAAAATAAGTTTGTTCAGAAGGGACAGGCCACCAGTCCAACTTTTAACGAATCAAAGAATTCCAAACAGGATGGCTTTAAAACTGACCTTAAGAGAAAGTCTACTGTATTCTTGGAAGAACAGGAAGAGGATATGTCATATCTGAGACAAAGATTGCTTACTTCTTCACCAGAAGTGCTTTAGCAGGCACCGTCAGTAGCTGAGAAGCAGTGCTTTGAACTCTGCCCTTTGGACAGGGCATTCAGTTCTCAGCATCCTGAGCAGCAAAGGCAAGCAAAAAGTCTCAAGTCTCAGGCATGTAAAGTTCTGTATGAAGGGGAATAACCTATGTCCAGATCATTAATGCTGCTCTTAAGGAGTACAACCTACAAAAAATTAATTAAAAAAAAAATTTTAACAGGTCACCTGCAGAGGAGGGAAATTCAAAATACTAAGAAGAATTGACATAGCTTGAAATGACAGTTACAATAACCTACAGAAATGATCAGGTATGAGGAGTAGTTTAGTAATACGGACAAGAGGGGTTTTCATGACAAATTACATAAGGACTTTGAGGGCAGTGTACTGAAGACACTTTCGGCATCTATTAAGAGCTCTGAATCTCCCTCGAGTAGGCTCCTCAGGCAGACCACATGAACAACCCTGAGCATCCAACACCAAAGTGAGTCAGGAGAAAGAGGTGGCCTGTATACTTGCTCCTCAGTTAGGGATGTCTCCAACTAGCAAGAAAAAAACCACATGGCTTCTCTTCAGGCAGGTAACTCTATGCATCTTTTTGAGATTCAAACACCCCAACCAAGGTCTCCTGTTAAAGAGCTCATTAAAAAAAGCGGACTCCTTTGTCTTTCACGAACTCTTTTCTTTTCTTGTTTCAACTTCAGATTTCTTTATCTATGCTCCTTGCTATACTCTGCTTCTTTGCTTCCTCTAGAAGGGAGTGAAAACTAAGAAAAGACACCAGACATTAGTAAAGAATGCAGCCAATATGTGCAGATCAGAGTCTCCTCAAGCCTGAAACCTGCTGTTTCAGCATTAATTTCTTAGTTTGAAAAGATAAACATCACCTGTGGTGAAGATGAGAAAGGCACCTTCCATGTTTATGGGGTTAAAGTACTAACACAGGGGCCTGAACAATACAAGCACAGTGTATCATACTATTATGATTAAGTGTCCTGCTCCTAAGCCACACCTGTCCTACAGAGCATCAAAAATAAATAAATTGGAACAATCAACATTTACAAGAAAAGGCGGCTTTGAGATTTTACAGGATGAAATGCTTCAGTGGTTCCAGGACAGAGGAACAGCAGCAGCAGCCATGACAGAAAGGCTCCAATAAACCACTCATCTGTGGAGCAACAGGAGAAAAGAACAAAAACAGTCAGAAGGGTCAGCAGTAGGGGAGCAGAGACACCAACTGAAGCTTGGGGGTTTGTTTGTTTGGTTTGGTTTTTAAAGCAATAAAAGAACACTAAGAAATTTTTGATTAGCCTAAAAACCCTAAGCCAGGTACCTACCAACTCTGCCACAGAACGCACACAGAATGCCTTTGTAGGTGAACGCTTATTATGCAAGGGGCAAACCGCCTTGGGGAGCCCAGAAGCGAAGCCTGTGGTCTGTGTGTACGTGTAGCAAAACGCTCCGCTGAACATAACTGCTTATCAAAAGTTAAACACCACCTGAGCAGAGTTTCCTACACGGACAGTAACAGGTAGGTATGGAATTTATAATCCCTTTCTTTCCACTGCCACTCAACGCTTGCCACATAAGAAGCAAGGAGATATAGGGACGTGAATTTTCCTGGTTTAGGAAGCAAAGCTAGGAGAGACCAGGAGAAAGATACAAAGGACCTTTGTTCCACAGGTCAAGACAGACAAGAAAAAAACCTAATATTTATTTCCACCCCCTAGTATGTATGTTGTTTTTTCAGTCACAGAAGGGATGACTAACCCCATACAACTGTCTTCCCAAGAACACAGGCACTGAAAGTTTTTCTTCTTACCACCGACTATCTTATGTCACTTTGCCAAAACTAAATCAAATAAATGGGCACTTTCTAACTCTTCAGTTCTCGCTTTTTATCCTAACCATTTGCATCTCTGCAGGCTTCTGAAGAAAACATTTACTTGGTCTTCAATTAGAATTAATATTTTAAAATTATACATGCAGAACGATCAGCATGAATTATTGTCCCTAATTATTGATATAACAAGTCTGATGGAATACAATGATGGCACAATAAATTTTAAATTATCACACCACAGAAGTTAACAATGCTTTCTAGAAAACTGCATACTGAATTCCTTGCCATGGGTCTAACCACACACCATCACTAGAGATTATAAACAAATATAGGCCTTCAGTATTTGAGCCCACCTGCTACTACAGAACAAGCAATTGCAAAATTATGTGTTTGGGCTCAATCTTGAATTCATGAGGTACCAAGTGTCGTTAGCAGCCACTCACAGCACCGTAACTCTACTCCTTTCCAACATTAAGGGGTTGAGGTTTGGGAGTAGAGGGGGGCGAGGGGATCTGGTTTCCAAATGCAAGTGCTACAGCTTCCATATAGGCAGGGTCAGGGCAGAGGTATTCCTTCGTTTCCAGAATACTTAGTGGCAGTAAGCTGTCCTGTGGCTGGCACACTGTGCTCTTTGCAAGAAAAGAAGGGGTCACCAGCTGTACACTCACCATGGTTCAGAGGTCAGAGGAATAACGCAGATTTAAGGTGATGCTGCTACAGGGAAGTGCACTATACATTCAAAAAGAGAAAGGAAGTAAAGAGTCAGGTCACCGTTGAGATAAGATATGCAGCTATCAATTAACCCAGTGTATCTTCAGAATATCCATTAAGCTGACAAATTAATGTTAACTTGTATTATATTTGTTTCAGTATTTGAAATGCATTTGAGGCCATGCATACAGTTCAGGAACGGCAAGAGCAGATGCAGAATTTCTGACCCACCTTTGTCACAATGACTTCCAGCTCAGAGACAGGAAAATTGCTACAGAACTACAATTCATCAGATAAAGGCTGTTCAAAAGCATTTTTTTTTTCTAAATTAAAATCCAACCACTTAGTATTAAAATACAAGAATGTAACCAAAAATATCCAAGACGGTAACAGCAACAAATACCTTTTCCCCATCCTGGGCATCAAATTATTATCACATACCTGAGCAAGCTCTTGATATTTACCCTGCTCAACCTGGAAGCAGGTTGAGCAAGCCACTAAAACTCCTTGGCATATAACTATGTTCCAGATCACGGTGTCCAACATAGACTTTATCTACCTGCTGAATCTGGTCTCGGGAGAGCCCTGGGTAATTGCCCCAAGGTAACTGTCAGCAAAGGCAGGGTATTTGCTCTGAAGACAGGCTCTTCAGAGTCTCACAAAAAAACTGCCAGTGAGAAACGGGTCATCCTGCATAGCTGGAAGAAAAACAAGATGTTACATACAGGTAGCTAACTCTCCGGATAGCTGCCTTAGGACAGAGACCAAAACCTGGACCCATTGTTAAGTATGGCTGCTGAAGAGAAAATACAAGGACTAGTACAGCTACTGGGTCAGACTTTCCCATTTATAAGAGTATTTACATAGCTCAGGAGTTTTTAGTCAATTAAGAGGAAAATTTCATGCAAAAAATCTCACTGTAACATTACTTTCCCACCCTTCACAATCACACCAGTGACTTCCCCTGTGTCTTCCCAAGAGAACAGAGAACTTAGAACTACAGTAGAGGACCCCAGATCATTCTAGTTCTTCCCTAGAAGATTGTACAACCGTGGGATTTTATTTTAAACACTTTTTTAGCTTTCTTCTTCTCTCCAAACATCACTGTAGTTCCAAGCAACTTTCAGTGAATTTGTTGCTGTTAATTAAACTGCAAACTGCCTGGTCCACCCTGCCAGATTCACGGTACTCTACATTTGGATGAATAAGCCCCAGAAATATACTCCTGAGCCTTTCTCTGCTGTCATTACTGCACAGATTTTTTGCTCTTCTTCCACAAATCCATCTTTTTCACATCAACATACTCATTAAGTGAGTCAGGGAGCTCTTGCAATATGGCCCAAACAAATTTATGGGGAAAAGTGGTTATTTGGGGTTTTCTTTAGAACTCCACCTCCGCAAAAAAATAAAATTAAAAAAAATCAGATAGCAAAGACCTGAAGGCTCAGTAGGAAGGCTCTGCTGCAGGCACTCCAAGAGCGTAACAGGATAAACATGAAGAAAAGCTCCCTGGCCCCAAACTGAAATACGGATAGGTACAGAAATGCTTTGTTTTTACTTTTTCCAGCAAAACTGAGACCTTAACAATTCTCACCTCACCCAGTTAATCCAGAACAATCACCAGTGATGCCTGCAAGGGAGCTGATGCTCCTAAACAGCAAGTTACAGAAGCTACAACATGTGTCCAACAGATTGCTAAAAAAATATGTAAACTTCCAGGGCCTCTCTATCATTTTTTCATCAAATTTACTTGGATCAATGTCAGTCCTTTGATGTGAAGACAAATAAAGCAACAGCAGATCTCAGTAAGTTGGTATGCAGCTTTCACCTGCAAGTAGGCAAGCGACCGAAGTCTACAGCAAACCTTCAAATGCATTTTGAGGTCACTCCCGTAACACTAATACACACACGCTCTCTGATGAAGATACACAGCAGGACCACACCAAGATAAAAGATTCAATTGATGGCACAGTGTTGTTTTCTTCACTGAATGCCACGGTCATCTACCACACGAGGGGCTGAGTTCACATCCATGTACCCATGCCAATCTCATATAGCAGTGACACTGGATCTCTCCCATCTGAAATGTACTACCTCCCAGCTTCTGGGTTACAGCTTCACTTACTTCTACTGGGATAATCCCCAGAAAGTAAGATGGTGACTACATTACACACTGTTGAAGAAGTAAGTGATACTTTACACCTCCTTCTCCTTTCCAAAGTATACCCAGATATTTGCAGTTGGACCAGATGATCATTGCAGGTCCATTCCAACGGAGACAGCCTATTCTATTCAGCAGTTCTATTTTTATTCAATGAATATTTACTATCGGTCAAAATATGTTGGGGAAAATATTTATTTCCAGAAGGAAGAAAAATGTTTGCAGCTCACTCGAGTTTGACAAAGTAGTCTTGCGGGGAGAAAAAACAAAAAAGGAAAAAAAAAAAGAGGGGGTG
>VXBW01006619.1:2154115-2165903 GCA_013400375.1 Thinocorus orbignyianus | reverse complement strand
GGAGAAAAAAAAAAAGTGAGAGATTGTGTGTCAGGAAGGCTCTTTTTTAATTCTCCCCTATTTCTGTTTTAATATTTTTTTTTCTGTATTTATGCGCTACTACAACGTTATTAATGATTTTGAGCAAAAGTGTCACTAAAAAAAGCTTCAGCTTCTGCATTAGGCTTAATTTTACAGGCATAAGTGATTCTGCGGATCCTGCTAATGGGTAACAGTCCCAGGCTGTTCTCACCTGTGAAATTAAGTGCATTTGGTTGTTCTTTCAGAGCCCTTGCCTGCTTCATTAGCTGTATTGCAGGTGCGGATGTTCCTAGCGTTGCTGCAGGAGCCAAAGAATAGTAAAGCCTAAAAATGCAGTAGGATGGTTAGTGAACGAAAAGATGGGTATTTGCCCATTTGCTTAAAGCATGAAAAATCTTTACACTGGTTCCCGGCGTCCTGCGTATCAGAGAACTTACTGTGTGTTGTGAAGAACACAAGCTTTATCTCGTGGATTGTTTTAATAATTTTCTTATACATTCACGTTAATATTTTTCTGATGTTTTGCCTTCATCCTGTTGTATTCTTCTTGATGTATGAATCCACTTAATTTAGTTTGTGTTAAAGAAAACAAAGCAAGCACAAACCCTACTTTCCAATAAAAGACCATATGAAGAAGCCTTCTCTTACTTCAACACATAAAGCTAGTTTGTAAATAGAGTTTGCGTAGCTGTGGGAAGCTGAACCACAGAACTGTAACAATGTTGTAGATTTTACACTTTAAAAGAAAATGGTGACATGGACACAGGGTAGTCCACAGTACACTTTCAGGGTTGACTGCATCAACTTGTAGTCTGGAGACTTGCTGCTGTTAGGCATTTCGTAAAAATGTGTAATTCTTTAGGGAATTTTTTTTGGGAGACAGAGGGTTTTGAGCTCAGACATCTGTCATTGGATCCACCTGTTTCCAACACAGCTGTTTCACAAGTTACTATTCTAATTTCTCCACTCTCTGATCTTACTGAAGGAACTTGCTCACTGTGAGTTGACTCAGCAGAGGACTTGTTCCTGCTTAAGACCGTGATCCTGGAAACTGATGCCACACAAGCTGCTGCCATGAACAACGCTACAAAATCAGGTATGTGCAAGTCCCCAAGTGGATCAAGACACGAAGCAATAAATAGCGCATGGAGACCTGGAGAAAGTGGTAAGATGAGCGTCTTCTCTAATACATTGCCATTTTGGAGGCCAATTTGAACAGTCAAACACATAGGCCTGTTTCAAACTACAGTGGTTTTGGTAAGCGTGGACCCTCATCACTGTTAACAATATCAGGACTTTATGATTTTGTTTGCATATGAGTAGGCACTCTTGATCACCAGCATAATTCAAACAAAATTTCTAAGGCAGGAAATCAAGATTAATCAGAATAAGTATTAAATGTGAGTATTTCATGTGGCTGATCTCTCAAAGTCATCAGATGTGTGTTTTAGTCTATTTGTTATGAAACAAAACTGTGATGGACATTGGGTTGGTATCAATAACCTCTAATAGCCATTAACAAAGAACACTGATCACCTATGGAGAAATTAAAGTAGTTTTGTAACTGTCAAGTAACAAACATCCAGAGCTAACCACCTGCTAGCAATAGACAAGGTAACAATTGCTTTCTGATTGTGGACTTGTTCAGTTAGCTGCAGGTCTCTTTTCATTCACTGTTTGCTAAATTCTCTGGATTTTTAAGATCTTTTGAGCTAGGGAGAGCACTTAACTCTTGCAGCAGTCGAGAAGAGCTGGTAAGTCAGGAGTTACTACCCTATAGGGCAAGGATTCAGGTCAGTATCTTTTTATGTAAGTACTCCTCCTACTCTGCAGGGCCTGGGTTTGTAGCTGTTCAGCTTTAGTGGCTTCACTAGAAGTTAGGATAGTTAAACCACTTTGTTCCTCCCCCCTTGCCCCTCTCCATATTTTAAGCACTTGGAACTGTCTTCCTGGTTGGTTTTTATTTCTTTAGAGGCAGGAGGATTTTCTTCCCAACATAGTTAGGGGCCTTCTGCCCCTGGTTTCAGTGTCAGGGCAAGGGACCAGGCTCACGACAAACCCAGTGAAGAATGCCCTGAACGTATCTCTTCTCGTCCCTGAATCACTGTTGTTGTCATATTACCATCTGTGTATTACAGACAAAATACATTATGTCCTGATAACAAGTGGTGTTTGTAGAAAGAACATGTACTCCTCCCTACATGCTTGTTGTTCTTTCCTCAAGGATCTGGGAGACAGAGTGATGTTATCCAACTTCTTATCAGTAATTTACCCGATCCAGTATATTTTAAAGTTCTTTATTTATCGTTGGAACGGGTGCAGAGGAGGGCCACAAAGATGATTGGGGGACTGGAGCACTTCTATGAAGACATGCTGGTAGAACTGGGGTTTTTCAGACTGAAGATAGGAGGCTTCGGGGAGACCTTATAGCAGCCTTCCAGTACCTGAAGGAGGCTTACAGGAGAGATGAGGGTGTGCAGCAACAGGACAAGGGGTAACAGTTTTGAACAGAAATAGGGTAGATTTTGATTAGGTATTAGGAAGAAATTCTTTACTGTGAGGGTGGTGAGGCACTGGAACAGTTGCCCTGGGAAGTTTTGGATGCCCCAACCCTGAAGGCGTTCAAGACCGGGCTGGATGGGGCCTCGAGCAACCTGGTCTGGTGGGAGGTGTCCCTGCCCATGGCAGGGGAGTTGGGAATTAGATGGTCGTTAAGATCCCCTCCACCCAAAACCATTCTATGAATCTGTGATTATGAATTACCATTTTCTTATCTGAGCTTTACTAAGATAGAGAACTCTGGTGTATGTATGGCAAGCTAAGAGAAAGTGCTCAGAAGCTGCCCCTGTCATTTGGTTCTGTGGAAAAAATAAATAGGAATTGGACCCAAGTGGTATGTCAAGCCAGGGCTAAATGCTGAGTAGGTCCATTTCAGAGGTGATAATAGTTATCTTAAAGGATACTTCAAGTGAATGAAGCTGAGAAAAAACTCACATGGCTGGTAGGCCCTGTTGTATTTGTTTTTGAAGAAGGTATTTTGAAGGGCTGTAAGACCCTTAGTTTAGCAATTGTTTCAGCTCAGAGAGACTCTAAGGCCCGACTGAGAGCAGGACTGCCTGCCAGAAGGAAGGCATGCTGCTGTTCAGGCCTATGTACAAGGCTGATTAATTGAGTAGATTTCTATATTATCTACTTCTAAATAAACACATTAGGACTGTGTCTTTACTTCACTATCTTTATATCTTTGTGCCTCATTTGAAGTCATTTTGATAATGTAAGAAACTTGTTTAGAGTTATTTTAATTTATTTCTTCCTTGAACTGATGGTTTATGATCTTGGATCCCTTAGGTCTGGCTCTTAGACCTTGTTCAAAGACTTTTGACTATTGGTCTTTCTAATAACTGATTTTTAATAAGAACTTAGTGGTTATATTGTGGTAATTAACTGCTGTAACTGCTGGGCTCTATGTAAGGATAGATTGCTAACAGCCACCCATACTGTTCTGGATTCCCAAAGGCTGATTATTCTGTCCTGATGCTCTCTGGAAGGCAGAGGTCTGAATCTGAAAAACCTGATAGTTGCTGCCCTTGGTGTTTTGAAGGCGATAAGACTTTTATTGAAGACACCACTCCCCTGTAAAATAGTAAGGAAAAACTAATACTTGCTTCAGAATCTTATTTAAAGTATAGTTTAGGTAGTTATTTTTGGCTATATTTAATATAGTGGAGCATGACTGAGAAGATTGTTATGACTTTTGCACAAGGGTGCTGTGAATCAGTGAAACTTTTTAAAATTACAGGCTTACTACAGTTCTGATTTTTACGCTATTGAAGTCATACTTGAAAATATCTACTTGTGTTTGTTCTAAAGAGAAAATAAACCAAGGATAATTGGATATTACAAAGAAATGGTTGGCAACACCTTCCCCTAAAAAAAATACTGATTCATTTTTCAATAACAATTGTAATCGTGTTATTTCTGCTTGCCTCTGCATAGTGGCCGTGTCAGAAATGTCTCACAATTTGGGAAGATTTCATAACAGAGACATATCACTGCTGCAAAATCATTATACAAGTAAAACATATTTATGCAGTTTGTGTCACGAGAATCCTATTTTTAATTTATACTGCTGAATTAGTTTTCTCTTGGCAGTGCAGTGTGTAGCTTCAGGGTGCAATGGAAAAACAAAACATTAAGCTGGGAAAGCACTGTATTCCCCACTAGTTCCAGATGCCCCGAAACAATGGATAGAAATCCTGCTTAGCTGAACTTTTTGAAAGACTTCCACATTTTCAGAAGGACAAAGTGTCAGATAAACAGGAGGTCAAAGCTGCCCCTGTATTTCCAGTTACCTGTAACCCAGAAAAAAATAATTTTCTTGTCTTGTTTTGACTTCTTCAGGAAATTTGGAGCTAACACGATGTTATAGCATAAACCACTGTTACAGTGTTAGTCTGCCTTGGAATTATAAAATGCAAGCTATTTCAATAGTCTCTTGTAAGAACCCGCAATTACATAGGTATTGAATAACCTACTCTATTCTTACTCTGGGTTATAGTGGAATATTTTACTAAACCCTTTTATGTTATTTCATTCAGAGATTGGAGATAATTGACATATACTTTTTAAAATAACTGACTAGAAAATAACACAATTTTATAAGTTTATCTTAATGACAGGTAAACTTGTTCTTTAATGAAGGTTAATAGTATAGAGCGAAATGTTCAGATTAATAGCTTTTGCAGCATTTCAAAAATGCAAAAGTCTATAGTTCTGAAATTTTTGCCTTTTTCACTTTCGCTTCCTAAATCAAATACTCAACTTGTAATTGGATTTCATGACATCTACTGACATAATAATTCATTAAGTCAACTGAAGAAGGCAAATTCATTCCAAAATGTATTGAGACTATAGTAATACTTCCACAAAAAGAAATCCTCTATTACAGCAAGCGCTTACTAGTTTTTATTGTTTGGAGTAGAATTGTCATCACTGACAATGTCAAACTCTCTTATCCGCTGACCCTGAGGATCATTTAGGATGCTATAGTTGCAGGGTGGCTTAAAGCAATCATAAGGTATCTCTAACTTAGATCAGTGATTTTGGGTGCAAAGACACAAGTTTCTCATGGTTTGGTGCCATCTCATGTTTTCTTTCCTATTCAACTGTTCTGTGCCAAATCAAGATTTACCTAGGAAAATTCAGGTCCTTCATTTCTGGATCTCCCAGTCATAGGGAGCTGTGTGTTTTAGAGCCTGCAAATTCAGAACAGACTCTCTTCTGTTTAGCCTGAGAATTTTCCATTTAAAAAAATCTTCATTGAGCCAAGAATACTGGCGACAGGGAGAACTCTGTGCCGAGGCATGGATGCCAGCAAAAATTCACTTGCTAAATCGTACATAGGGTCGGAGAATCCCCAGTGTTCAACCAGGCAATTACACAGGGAATTCCTGCTGTTCTTAAAAGACATGGCTTTCTCATGTTCTTGGGTTAGGTTAGGGAGAAGGCTTTGGCATAAATTTAACCTGCAGCACTAGGGATGGCTTGCAGCCTCTAAGAAAAGGAAATCAGGTAACTTTATTAACAGGAGAATTGGCAATCTTTGCCTGTGGAGCCTGACGTCGCTGGAAGGAGATCCATAGTTCAGAATAAAATCTGTTTTTAAATGAAAGAATCCCCCATCTTAGTAAACCTCTCAAATGATCTTCTGAACAAACTGGCAGAAGCTCAGCTGCAAGAATATTGCAAATCACTTATAATCATTGCCAAGGGTGGTTTGTCAAATAAACATGTATTTCTTGTGACAGCTTAAATTGGAGGTACAAATAACATGCCTGTTACCATCACATGGATCGTGGGGACTGCATATGGGCACTACAGTTCTGAACAAAAGAATAGAAGAACGTCAGCTGGTGAGAATTTCTGTAGTTCTCCAGTAGCAACTGAGGACCTCTGCAGAAACACTCCCTCCACTGAACAGATTGCTACACATGGTTTACTTAGAATCACCTGTTTGAATCTACAAATACATTGCATCATTGGAAGTAGATATTGAACAGGAATTAAAAAAGAAAAATATCCGAAATACTGAAATGGTGCCGCCCAAAAAAAATCCAAAATGAAGAAACTCCCAGGTGAATAGTATAGTACACTTCCCATTTGGAGTCGTACAATAAAAAGGAATGGGGAGAATCTACATGAAGAGTTGTCTGAGAGAAACATGGGAAACGTGATCAAGAATGGGGATCTAACACTTCCACAAAGACAGTATTTACTGTTGCCATCTGAGGCGAGGGATTGTCCTAGGCAAGAAATGCAACTCAGTATCATTGGCAATGGGAATGCTCATTGAAGGTAAGTGCCAAGACAACCCAAAGATTCCCTCGTTTCCTTCAGAGGAATGTGTACTTGTGAGGGCTTCAAGCATTCCTCTGGTACCTTTCAATGTCTATTACATCATAAACCTTATGTTTAAAAGAAAAAAAAAAGAAGTTGGCACATTTCCACAAAAGTTAGCAGTTTCCTCATCTGTATAACAATGAAAGCAACAGATACCTAATTACTTTAAACCTGCACTCATTTTGTATATGTTTTGACTTGTATACATGCACCATCTTCATTGCGATTTTAGGTATTACACACTTTGCAGAATTTAATCTGTAAATAGCTGCAGAAACTCCTGCTTTACATAAACAAAAAGCTACTCATCATAGTCTTAGAAAGTCATGGGTCTGCTTTATAAACAAACACACGCAAATGTTGATGCATAATGCAGTATTTGGAAACAAACGTGGACATTACTCACCCTTCAGAACATCTCCTGATTTAGTTATCTCACATGAAGCATGTTAGCTTTTGTTTTTACATTAGATGCCAGGGGCTCCTTGTGAGGGAAGGTGTGAAATAAAAGAGGATAGATCTGTGGTGTTTTAATAAGGTATTATAAAGCACTAGCAGAGCGCTGAAGTGTCTCACCTCTTATTTCCAGTTTTTCTATCTGTATCCTGTAAATTCATCACATTTCTACCTAAACAAATTACTGACTGTCCAACAACTTTTTCAAACTACGGTTTGAAAAGTAAAAAAATTGTTCCATGGGCCTAGAGACACCCCTTTTTTGATTCTGTAAGATTAAGTATCCTAATCACCGTTCATTTTCAGTTTTTCTTACAAACTCAGTGGAGTACATCTTTGTCTATGTACATCTACATCTAACAGTCTCAACACCTTAGTTATTTTTCCCACTTCTGCATGTTTATATTGTAACTAGACTAAAACCAGCCCCACAAAAGTATCAAAGGGCATAATGAAACAAGAATCCTTGCCTGTGCTTTTCTCCTGTTCATGGATCAAACAGAACAGATACTATTTGCAAGGACTGACTTGCTTCTTTTTGGTCTTGTTTTCTGTTCAGATTATTTGTGCTTAATTCTTTGCACCGATCTATCTTCTGGCATATAATTTGAACACAAAATTGTTCTGGAAGAAATGACTTGGGGAGCTTAATAAACAAAAAAACTTACTTAGCTTTTCTTTGAAAGAGGTTCACCATTGCAAACAGGTGATGATTTTTTGTGTACTACATCTATTTTTAATGCTTCATTTTGTACAGTTTTGGGTGTACAGATGTATGAATCTATTGAAGAGTACAGTTAAGAGGCTTCTTACATGTTTACCAGATGTGATTCCTTGTGATGATAGTAAAAATGTACTCAAAAGCATTGACAGGTTCACGCTTTGCCTTCAGCTGGTTTGTGTGGCACGTTTCCAGCTTAGCTGTAGCTTGACAAACTGTGTGCTCATGTTCTGTTGTTCTGGAAATACACAGAAATATTGCCTCTTAAATTTTAAACCTGGAATGATTCTTTCTTATACAACATAGAAAAATTATCACTTAATTTAAAACTTTTAATATATGACAATATTGTCTTTCTGTCTCCTTGTGTTAGTAGTCAGGTGTTGCTGTTTGGCCTTTTTTTTTTTTTTGTAATTGCTTTGTTCTCTGAGCATTGTCACACTAGTTTGTATATGGATAGAAGAATAATTACATCTAAGCTTAGTGTATTATGTGGATTAGAAAAATTTGTTCAGTTGAAGTGAAATCTTGTAGGTCTGTAGAAGTTGTGGGAGTTTTCATTTGGGGTAGGATTTCAGAGCAAAGAATCATAGAACAGTTAGAGTTGGAAGGGACCTTCAAGATCATCTAGTTCCAATCCCCCTGCCAGGGGGCAGGGACACCTTCCACTAGACCAGGTTGCTCAAAGCCTCAAAAGAGATCCGACTCTGTGAGATGGAGATCTGGCCATACCTTAGCCTCGGTGCCACAGGTTTTCTGCCTCTGATTTAGGCCCTGATCACAGAAAGCAGATGGATTCCTTTCCCCCATCCCTTAACTAACCCCAGCTGAAGTCGGAGGGGTTCCACACCTACATGGGTTTACATGCAGTTCACAGCTGCTTTGCAGCATTAATGTTTCCCAAGTAGAGCTTTTCTGTCTGATCTGCAATGTCAAACCAACACAGTTGGCAGTGAGGAATTTATAATTCACTTTGTTACAGTTTTGTTCTCATTTTCTTTTGTTTCTGCTGGAAAAGCAGGAGCCAAATACATTTTCCTCCTTCCTCTGGGATGTTGACTTGTTTGATAAACATATTAAAAGGACTGTTAGTACTCAGGCAATATCCTCAATTCTGCAGTGGCTGTGTTTTGTGCCTCTGATGAGAGAAAAAGGAGTGATCCTGGAGGTCCACAGGAGGCTAGTGTAGTTGACAGTGTTCCTCTAACTGCTCTAAGTGTGTCACCTTAATAGGCCAGGACAAATCAAAACCAGAATGAAGCGCAGTTGATTGGTCTATGAGGGATGTAGAGAGTTTGGTCAAGTGGAAGAAAATGGCCTTTATTTTACTCACTACTTTTACAGTTCCAGGTGGGAGCATTTGATATGGTAGTGAGATTTAAGCACCTCAGTGAGTATAAGAACTATATAGCCCTGAAAACTGCCATTATTATTGATTTAAGCATGTTTCCAGTGCTCCTCTTCATTTTACAAAGTAGACTCGTGCTTGTGCAGGCCATTTTCAGGTAAGAGATCTATTTCTTAGAAAGTTCCAGGCTAAGTCTGTTTCTGGAATCACCAGGCAAGACTTCTCACACTCAAGAAATGGAGAAGTTGATGCTGTCACCACAGTATCTACCTAATTGTAATTAGCAAATTTGATTTTGCTGGACAGGTTAAGTAAGTCCAGACCAGCGCTGCTCATCCTAATTGTTTGAATATCTTTCTCTGCAGGAAAACTGCCTCTTACTTTGTGAGTGAAGCTGCTCAATTCTGTCAGAACTATTCATTTGCAGGGGGAGAGTAGAAGTGCAAAGAGGGCCACAGCCTTACTGCCAGCATTTTTCATTGGAATAATAGAGGGTTTGGGAGCACTTCTAATTGCCTATCATGCTTGAGATTTGTCTCATTTTAACTTCTGGAAGTGTTGGGTCCCATAGTGACAGCAGTTACCAGTGCTTCTCCAAAGACCATAAACTCTCGACTTGAAGAAGCACACAATTTCCTTACTGACTACTGATATTATATTGCTAATTATACTCTTCTTATTGCCACATGCTACTTAGTGTTTTTCCATTTCAGTTTTGAAGCTGTACGGGGAAAGGTAACATTTTGGCCACGGTGCTGCCATAATTTTGTTTGCTGAGCAGCGAATAGAGTAGGGACACATTGGCATCTCCTCCTGGAGATGGGTTAAGATCTGTGCTGACAGTATTAAAACTCCTGCTGGCTTGGATCACAAAACAGTGTTGTCTCATCTGCTATTAAAAATGGATGAGGTACCCTTTGAATTGGTGGCATTCTCATATTCTCACCTTGCTGTGTGTTTCCAGTGGCCAAAGGTGGTCCCCTCACTGAGTTCCACACAGTACCAGCTTGTTTCCCCTCATTTAATGCATAGAATTTAAGAGTACACATTAAGTGTCTTTTGTATTCTGTTTCCACACTCAGCAACCAAGCTGTCTCTGTTAGCAGCAGGAGAAAATGGTCGGGATGGGTAAAGGCAAGCAGTTATTGTTTAGTCAAGGCAAGAACAAGGTGGTACCACAACTTGGAAGAGATAATGATGGTTTCTGTCTCACTGATTTCAGGAGGTTTGGGCTACCCTGTTAGACACCGAGCTGCTCATTCTTTCCTCCCTTGTCAGCAGGGGTAGAAGCGGCCTGTTCAAGGGTGGCAAGGTTGTTTGTTTGTTTGTTTTGGGGGAGGGTGTGTGATCAATCTCATTATGTCTTGAGACATGAGCCCATGGGACAGAGGATCCAGTGCAAAGGGGAGCAGACAGCTAGTACAAAGAAGATGGCGAGGGTGTCATAGATCAGTAGGACAGTGCAGTTCTGTAATTGCATATACACCCTGATCATTTTCCTGTAGACTTTTCCATTAGAAAACTAATCTCAAACAAAATAGAGCAAGTGCAGAAAAATAGTTGGTGGTTTGCTTATTAAGCGTTGTCTCTTTCCCAGCTACATTATAAGTCTTCCTCATGGTCTGCATTGTCTGCTTTCTGGACTCATTTTTAGCTGTTGGTTGTGGTCTGTGAAACCTTAAATGCCTAGAGTTCTACTTAGCTGAGATATTTACTCCAATTCTATGATACACTAATGCACCTGAAACCAGCTGAGCTGCCTGGCTTGTAACACATCATTTTTCACTGTTTGCAGATCCCTTACAGCTTTTTTAACAGAGACACAGAGAAGAGCCTTGCTTTTTATTGTGGATTCATCAGAAGTAGCAGAAGAATTCTCTAGCGTCCCTGAATTTAAAGTGGGTTGAGAGTGAATGTGTAAAAATATGCACACACACACATATGTGTACACATGTATACTTACATTATTTGTAATAGGGTTTTGATAGGTCTGCTTACTTGTTTAGTGGAGTTTTCTGGCAGTGTGTTGTTCCAAGGATGAAGCTGCCGTTTAACCTAAAAGGGAGAGGGGATCATGGTTTGTAATTCTGGACTGCAGAACAGTGTGTTGCTCCTTCTAACAGCACTAACTGGAGAGTCAAGAAATAATCCTATTAGAAGGCCTCAATAGTGCCAGAGGCTAGAAGAATTTGGAAAAAAATGAGGCAGTGCTTTTATATGGCAAAAAGCATTGGGGTAAAACTTACAAAATATGTAATTATTAACAAATCTGTATAAAACACTACAAATGTATTTTGTTGAAGTAGTTTTATATGTTGCCTAATACAGATGAAACATACCCTAATCATTGGCTCTCTGAGAGTCTATTTTTTTTCTTTTAATAATTAAAAAATTCCTTCAGCAAGATCCCAAACCACTGAACGAGAAGCAAAAATTGCTAAATCTCTGCAAACAGGAATTTAGTTCACCTACAGCTGAAGCTGTCCCTTTCAACTCCATCTCAAACAAAAGCAAAGCAATCAGGTTGCATGCTCATGAAGCAATTGGTTACAGCTGTACAACTTTAGTAGTGAGAAGAGATGCTTCCTTCCAAATATAATGCTTCCTTCTCTGAAAATAAAACTAGGTGAGGGGAGTTTGCCAGGCCCAATTTACTCAGAAATGCAACTGGGTTTCTTAAAATTCACTTTTGTTACTTTATCACAAGATTTTGTGTTGACACTGTTTTTTTTCAGTAAAGCACTTGAAGTTTATATAGCTAAAGATTTAAGATTATCTAAAAGTTTCCAACCAGGAATTTGTACTGACCTAAATACATTGTGGTTTGTTTTTGTTTTTGTTTT
>VXBW01006619.1:2109266-2154039 GCA_013400375.1 Thinocorus orbignyianus | reverse complement strand
CAAAACTCATTTAACTCAAGCCAGTGCAACTTCTTTGGAGAAACAATCTCTGTATAATCACTGAACAAGAGCAGGCATTAATAAGTACCCAGGCAAGGTGCAATATCCTTTAGAAGTCTTTTCCTTCTAAAATGAACAGAGGCTATATTACTGGTGTGATCAGAAAAAGGCTTTAGGGCAGTAAAATAATGAGCATATGCAGAAGCCAGAATTTGCCTATAGAAAATGCTTCTGTACTACCTCAAGCACCTCTGCAAATACCTGCAATATTATCCTGGCCCCATTTAAATCACTGGAAGTGGTGTGTGGATGATAAACAAGAAAGAACACAGATATCTTTTCAAATAAAATCCCTGGAAGCTTCTTGACTTCCTCAAAAAGGAAGTGTCAAGAGCCTCCTGATTCATTGCCGTGTTGACTGATAACTGCAAAAACTTTTTGTGAACAAAAACGTGATTTCCCCCATAATGCAAACCCCCCCCACACCACCCTCCCACCCCCTTTCTATTTTTATTTGACCATGTAAAATTTTACAAGGTTTAGCCTGCTGTATTACATCCGTCCCAAACTGCTCTGCTTAGGTTATGCAGTTGCAAACCTCTGCAAAGGCACTTTATTTGGTTTAAAAATGCCTTGGTCACTGTTTGGTTTGAGCAGTTGATGTGACACAAACTGAAATAAGCCCAGCCTGGACCAGAATAAGACTGTCCTCACCACTTCTTGCACAAGGTAATTTATATCACTTAAGAGTTCCCCCTCGTAGCTGGGATGATAATTCTTGGAAGTCTATTAACCACAAAATTGGAAGCAAGCTCTTTGGACAGATCTCATCCTCATCTACAGCCTGCAGAGGCGAGGAGCCATCCTATCTTAGAAGGAAGTAAACTTCAGAAAGGGCTTTCTCTCTGCAGGGGAATGCTCTGGCTTGTCACTGCCAGCCCACATTACTGAACATTGGTGGTTTTTTGGTTTCAGTTGTTACGTGTGGTGACTGTATGAACATTGACTCTGTGTGTTCTGGAATAATGGTGTGGTTAATGCTAATTTCCCAAACATTTAATGGTTTTTTAAATAATTTGGGCATTTTCAAGATTTTGGCTTCTACCTTGCTGCCTTCAACAGCAAAAAGCAACTGCATTGTCTATTAATTCCTCCGGAATTAAATGTGCCTGCAGCTTAAGACCCATATTGACTTTTATACTCTTCAGATAGAATCAGTTATTTAAATGAAAATTAAATGTAATTAAATTGAAATTTACAGTGAAAATAATTGAATGGAAGTAATGAGGGCTTAAAAATGAAAGACTAATCAAAAGACAATACTGCTTTGGAATGCAAAGCGGTTTTGCCTTTCTTCTCTCTCTCTGCTTATATATGTATGTACATGTAGGAAGTGTATGGCATAGAGTACAATGGCCTGTGCTTGTTATTTGTGAGTGGGCAACCAAGATGATCAGTGACTGGTGCACATGATGGACAGGGACAGGCTTTCTTCAACCTGTAGGAGCAGATCAGATGGGATCTTACTATCACAACCCACCTAGTGGGAGGCTACAAAGAAAACAGAGCCAGGCCATTTTAGAAGTGTACAGTGATGGGAAAAGTGACAACAGACACAGATTGGATCATAGGAAGTGCTTATTAGATATTAGGAAAACATTTTTCACCATGAGGGTGGCCAAACAGTGGAATGAGTACTCAGAGAGGCCCTCTCTCCTGGAGACAGCCTGACCTTGACAGGACAAGGTAGTAAGAAACCTGCTCTTGGGAGGGCATTGGGCTCAGCAGACATCCCTTCTAAATTATTCTGTGATTTTATGGTTTTAATGATGCATGGCATATTACTTCAAGCAAATTCGAAGCCTGAATAGTTAATCAGTTCTACCTACTTCCCCTCTTCCTGGAAAGTGTTTTAAAATCTCAAAAACTGCAAAGATTGTGGTTCTTCTCCGTACAGTAAAGCTGACCCAGGAGAAGTTACAAACAGCAGTTTAAAACATACAGCATGGGGTTATTATTTTTAAAAGTCTGGTTATTATTTTTAATGTCTTTTTATGAGTTGCATCTGCTTAAGTACTTTTATCAGTCTGTTACTGAGATAGGTGACAGCATCTCTTAAGTTATCTGGGCAAGGGTTCTTTCACAAAGTACTATTTTCCTTCAGAAAAGTCTTTTTTTCCTTCCAGTGAAAAAGCTGGCCTATGGAATTTTATTTGAGATGTCTGCTGAAATAGTACGTTCAGTATACTTCACATTCCTTAAGCGTTGTTCATGCTTGTAGCCCCTGGAAACCATGGGAGTTTGGGTTGCAATACAGCCTAAGAATATCAGTTTGGACATTTTGTAAGCATAGATTCTTGCCTTTTATATTTTCACTGCAAGTACCAGTTAAAACTAAAATACTGGTGGATTTTCTAAATAAGTTAAGACTTTATTGCGGCATGTGTATCTTTGAATGAGCTTCTGTAGCGTAGAAAGTGGACTATAAATATATTGAGTAAGGCCCTATTGATCTTCTGTATTAGCCAAATGGCTGTGCTGGATTTCATAGACCAGTACCTTTTACCTCCCTCATTTCTTCTACTAGGAAGGACAATATGACTGAAGCAAAAAATGTAATTTACTGTAAATAAGCTATATGACCTTTTCAGGGCATTCAAGGTGCATGAGAACTTTGAGCCTGTGCAGTAGGATACATTTTAGATTCTTAGGGTCTGAAGTTTTTGTCTCTGCTTTGTTTTTAGTTAGGACTTGAATGTGGCTCCTTTTTTTGTGCCTGGGGTTTAGTGGATAACTGCTGATTCACACTTTTTTTCCTGAGAACTATTTAATTGCTGTTCCGTAGATTTGCAAATAAACTGCATACAGCAAACTTAGTCTTCACTTTTTAAAAAGACCACAGCTTTACTGCTGAAGAAGATGATCCATTTTTGCTGCAAGATAGGTGAAAAGAATTGGAAAAGGGACTGATGCCATCTATGCATGTGTGAGACAACTTAAGCATATTCAGTGTTGGAGGGGCACCAGCAGATAATACAGGAATAACCATTATTCAGTGGTTTTCTTGAAGACAGCAGGGGGTAGTGCAAACTCAGGCTTGTGTGGGTGAATAAATATATGTGGTCCAGAGCAAGAAGTTTTTACTATACAGATGAGTGCTTTCTGTGGACTTAAGTGCATCTTAACAAGTATTGGTGAAGATATCAAATCTCTAGAAAATACTGTCCTCTGTTTATTTACAGGACAGCTATTGCACTAAACTTCCTGTGCTGGCTGCCTTGCCAGCTTGCCTGAACATTTTATGGGAACAGTTTAATCTCTGCAGAACTTTGGCCTCTCTGCTGAATGTATCAGAGAGTTCAAAACTTTGTGTGTTAAGTCTCTGTTTTGGCTTTTTCAACTATCATATCTACTAGATGGAACAAAAAGCAGCAAATGAATAAAGCAGGCTTGTTGTTCTGGCTTGACTCGGATTAGTATATTGTACCTCACTTGCAGTACCTAATACTTAACACTCACAAGTAAAAGCTGGCTTTATTATCTCTGCATTGTTTTTTTGAAAAACAGGTTTCTTAAATCAAGCTTTGCCTTTTTATTTGTGTTTACAAAATCCACCTTGGGGATCCACAACCAAGACCTAAAATAATTCTGTCTTCTGTAAGTGGTTTGTACAATCAGGTGTTCTATGTTATTCTTGAAGGGATGGGTTGCATATATGGGATGTGAAATTACTTATAATAAAATGATAAGCTCAACTAGATAGTATGTTCATCATGTTCACAATATAATATATTAATTATTCAGTATATTCACTCTAACTTCAAAAAGGAAGATTACATAAATAATAGAAATCTAAACAAAAAAATAGAAATCTAAGCAGCAGGATCTTGCAGATACTTCCTCTGTACGAAGAAAACTCCCTGAGATGGAAGGATTTTCTGTGATCAGTGGGTCAAGGGCTACAATTTACCCCCTAGAGCAAGATTTGTTCACCTTATAAGTGAGGGACTTCAAGGAGCCTTGGAGACAATGTGGAATTACAGTGATTCGTTCTTATCTCTACTTGGGAAAGAAAAAAAAGATCTATTTCTATCAGCTACAAAAGACAAGAAAGCAAATTATAGGAATACAGAATATTATAGGAGACAATAGGAAAGCAGCAATATTTCTTCTTTTTTTTTTTTTGTTTTTCTTTTTTCCTCTACAAATAGCTGCCATACTGTACAAAGCTAAACTAGTTCTGTCTATACATGAGAATCTGGGGGAAATACAGCCCTGATTGCTTCAGAGGTGAAGCAGCTGAAGAGACAGTGTCTTAGGGTCATGCCCAGTCATCTACAAACCTTGTAGGCAGACCCCCTGACAACACAGAAAAAAACATTTAAATGTTAAGCTTTCAAAATCAAGCTCGCCTCATTCTGTAAATGTCAAAATTAAGGCTACGGCAAGCTTAAGTCAATCCTGAAGTACCGTGCTTTTTAACTTGTGATCTGGGAACTACTGGTGGACTATAAGGCTTGCAAAACTGTTCAACTGTATTCCTGTACGCACAACAAAGCAGGCAAAATGGCCAAAACCAAACTTTGAGTGTTTAGCTATTTACTTAGATGAAACAATCATGGAAGTGCTGCAAAAGATGGTCCCAGAGATGGATTTTTTCAAGAAGCTTAGGTGGTCCGTTGACTACAACGTAGAAAAGCACCTTCAGGGTGATATCCTGTATAACATCTTTGTGGTAGAATTAGGGAGAGAAACAGATCTCCTGGAACCGGTCCAGTGCCTTAGAAAGACTAGCTTACTGTTTGTCCAATGCAATAAAAGAATTACGGAAAAAAATATTATGTGATAGCCTGTTTTCTGCTATACGTACAGAGTCAGAGTTAATTCTGACATTTTTAGTATTTATTACACAGGCAACTTAACTTAATTAACATTGTTTTGACTGCAGCAGAATTATGAACAACTGAAAGCAGAAATTTGAAATACAGTATTAAACTTGTGTATAAACTTGTTTTTCACAATCCTACAAGAAGAAAAGAAAGAAAAAGGTACCTGGTGTAGCTGTTCAGTTAGTAAATTACATTTACCACCCAACTGATATCCCATAGCTTGGAATGGATCCAAATCTTAGCTCATTTCCTGAGCTAAGTCACGTATGATCAGCTAAGACTACATGCCAGTCTTCTCCCCAGCTTTCCTTTTTCCTCAGCTTTGGACAGAGGATCAGAACTTATGGTGGTTTTTCTGTACTGCTTGAGAGAGGACAAAGATCTCTGTGGATCTTTCCCCTTTAGGAAGTCTTTGTATGGAAGCAGAACACTGCAGCTGGGATTCCGAGGGAATCTACTACCTCGTGGAAAGATTATGTGTCAGCAAGGCATAAGGAACAACATCCCAAGGAGATCTTGCTTTGTTCTGCTAACATTTAGGCAAGCTCAACTATCTCAGATTTCTTAGCTCCTCCATTACCCTGGAATATGTATGATAAATTAATATATCATTTTCATCAGTTCTATCAGACATACCGCTGTGGTAGCCCCTGACGTTTCAGGTCCTCTGGCATGGATCGTGTGAATGTGGAAGTCAGCAGTCCAGGGTTTTCTGTGTTACCCCTTGAATGTATTTCAGATCTTACTGGGGGGAAGCTATCTGTAAGGTTCTCCATTTGGAAGTGCTAACCTAAAACTTAAGAAGAACTTCAGGTGCAGTGGTGTTTTGTCAGATACCTGCTAGCAGCTGAGCTAATGAGACGCTCTTTTTACCAAGATTGTGAGACAGTTGTGGGCTTGTAAGTGGTTTGGTCATACGTACCTGGGCTGGATTGGAAGAAGCAGCCAAGAGCTGAAGTGTCTCAGGTCCCATCACTGTAAAGCCTTCATTCCACCGGTTGCTGTGTTTTAGTATGTGACATTAGGAATACATTGTGTAAGTATCTTAAAAAGGACTGAGGTGCATTATATTCTTAAATCTTCTGTGTCAAAGTTATCTCTTGATTAAGCCACTATATGCCTAGTGAAATAAAAGCTGTTGATTTATAAAATTGTAAACCAGAAGAAAATCCAGCCTTCTGCTTCTACAGTGCTTGCAATCTCATTTTCAGATCCATATATAACAGGCCACACACATTCCTGATGAGGATCCTTCCTGTGTTTACACCTGGTGCAAGCCATTCCAAATAATTTCTCTGCAGATTTTGAATTAGCACAGTTACTGCCATAAACTCTGCCTTGCTGAGAATATTTGCATAGTTCAGAGCACACGACCTTCATATTATCGTCTATGTTGCAATGTGATGTCAAGAAATGTGAGGTTTAATCTGACTAAACAGGCTTTTATCTTAAACACTTTCTCTATTGGAATCGGATCCCTTCTCTCTGAAGTCAGCAGAAAACTCATGTGAATTAAAGCAGAACTTGGGCTGAAGCTTTGCCATGGGCATGCATTTCTTTTTTTGTTGCATGTCTTTAAGATTAAAAGGTGGTAAGTGTAAGAATTAAAAAGACAGGAGAGTGAACATGAAAAATAAAGAAACTTTGAATTCAGAAGTTTTACGAACAGTTCAAATATATTTACAATAAGCTACATAGCAGATAGGAGATGCATTTGAGAGGTTTTTTTAATGTTTTAATGTGGAGAACATAGCCAAGCTTAATGAAAGATGAGCAGTCTACATTTGGTAGAAGTGGCAGCTGGTGGCTTTTCTAGTCCAGGACCCTGGAAATAGCTTAGCAGGCATCTAATGTACATCTTTCAGGTCATAAATTGATCCTGCTCTTTATTCTCCACATCATTGTACCACCCAGTTTGGAAATATTGCTTACATTCTTCTTAAGAAAGCTTCAGAATTGCCAGATTGCCTTAGCAGGAGAGCTGCAGGCCCAGACTGTTTCCTTATGCATAGTGCTGGTGGCAACAAGCACAATCCCTGCAAAAAAGTGCCCCAAAGCTGAGCATCCCCTAGAGAATTAAAAATTGGAAAGGGCCTGGTCCAGAGCTCAAGCACATGAAGGAAAGCAGAAGATGCTAAAACCTTCCTGTACAGCAGTTGACTAGCTGTCTAGGAGTATAGTAAATACAGGTGAATGTTACCCCATGGGTAACTACTCCTCAGGGAGCACTTTAACGTGGACTTGCAGAAGACCAGAGTGGTCTTCCGTAAGTGAAGAAAGGCTCTGTGAGCATATGATCCCAGCCATGTATGTCTTTTTCCTGCACGCAATCCCTTTCCTAACTAGTCTCCTTCCAAATGTTCCTGTGGCTTTCTATGTGAATGAAGACTTGGCCTATCATTTCAGCTGTGATTTCATTGCTGGTGAGTATTTAAAAGTCTCTGTCTCAAGACTAAGGATTTAATTGTCACTTTGCTTGCCAGTCCCTCCAGAGAGGTTGAAGCGTGTGGGAGCAAAGGTGTATATGTCAGTTGTTCCCATGGATAACTGGAGGACCTCCAAATCTCCATAACCATTGATATAACACTATTCAGCTACTAAAAATTCCACAGTCTTTAAGTAGAAAAAGTCCAATTCCCTTCATGCTCCTAACTTGTCATCTTCTGCATAAAATACATGTTTCCCCAGATGGGGTTTCTCTTAAGAGATAGGACACCTTCCCTTTTTTTCCTTCTGTATTTAATCATTTCATCATCCATTATGTAGTCCATCTGCCCTCTTGTGGTTTCCTTTTTGATCTTTCCACTTTTACTTTGCATTTTTCAGAGACTTCTTGACTATTTTATATTTCCTGTTCTCTAAATGTGGGATGAGCTCACGAGTCAAGTTTCACATCGTGGTGCGTGGTTTCCTAGTCTGAGTAATTCTAAAATCCATTTTTAGTTTTAGATGAGGCTGGGAATTAGTTGCAGCCCTGGAAAGACATCCAGTGTCACGAACAATATGGTCAGTTCTTAGGAGTTTTCCCAGTTGTTCTAACATTCTGAGGGGGAAGTCCTTTCTCCTAATTCTAGAAGTTCTCTGGTCCAAATGGATTTTTAAGGTGTTTCTCAGCTGATGTGTCTCTTTTAGGGGATGGCAATGAGTTTTGAGGGGTGCTGTTTTCAGAGATGTGAAACGGTGGAATTAGAGAGTGATGCACGGTGGATGCACAGCAATCCCAACACCTTCAATAGGAAAGACAGCCTGTAACCAAGAACTGGATGTCACGATCTCTTCGCATGCATTATCCTCAACTTGATGAGCGCTATATCCCATGCATTAGCACTAATGACATCAATAGGGCTATTTGTTAAAAAAATGTGTTTTAAGAGTGGCTTCACCTTGGCAAAAGGAACTCTGCAGGGCAATAGCAGGAGGACTTTGTGGTGTGTGGTTCTATCATGTGATGCAGGGATGCTCACTGTATCAACTGGTGATAAGGGGGAAGAAGTACCTTCTTTCTCGTTATCCTTTGACCTTCTAACGGAGTAATTACTAAATCTCATGTCCTGCCATCATCACAAAAGGATGTATTTGAGAAAAGTGCTTCCCAGTATACTGTTATTTCAGATCACTGAAAAGAAATCAAGGATTCGATTCCTGTTTGTGATTTTGACTTATTTCAAAAGATTTTCAGACCTGTTCCCCCAGATGGTGCAGCTGAGGTGTGTGTGGAAGGAGGCAGCTTCTCAGAAGGGACAAAGTCTCAGTAGTTCTCTTCTAGATACTGCATTGTACAAACATTTTTAAAACCACTAGAGCTGGCTGAAATGCGTGCTAGAATTTGCTGAATGACACACTAAGACTTAAGTAATTTGACATTTATTTTCTTCATATTTTAGTTTCCAGGAGTCGGGTGGGGTGGGAGGAGGGGTTGTCATCTATTTCTGAAGCCCCTCTTTGCAAAAAACACGCACAATACTATGAGACCCTTCCATTCTTTATAGCTCTTTTGAGATTTGTGGGGAAGCACAAATGAAGTGACCCTGTATCTCACTTAATGAGACTCGCTAAGTGTGTGTATGGGAAGTTCAGTGCTGAAAAAGCCAAGTGTTTGTCAAAGGTTCCCAGGACTGAGCATAGAAAGTGAGAGAAATAAGAATGGACTGCTGCTGCATTTTAATATCCCTTACTAAAGTACCCCATAGGCATTTCTAAACCTATAGGAGCTCTGAAAATTGAGGAAGCTGGAAGCTGCTTCCAGGAAGCCTGAGGGTGTATCTCTATAGAGAGCTGCAGACAGGAGGAGGGTGCTCATCCCACACTCGAGTTGGCTGGCTGCAGGCCACCTGTGAACAAGGGGCAGGTACTGCTATTTTAGCACAGTCCTGGGCTTCAGCTAAACGTGCTCTCTGCTTCTGGGCCAACAGGCTCTTGTGTCAAGAGAGAATTGTTTGCTTTCAGAAGTTCCTCTGTCCAAGTTTGGTACTCTTGCAGCCACTGAAAATGAAATTCTCACCATTTGTTACTGTCACAAATCTGAAGCCTTTCACTACTTCTCTCAGAATGTTTAGAAAATGCAGTGAAAATATAATTCAGACTTATTTAAGACTGTGACAGAAAGTGGAGCTGCAAGACTTGTTCACTACTGGTTGCTTGCATGGTGGAAGCCACTCTGGCTTCGCTAAACAAAGGTATGTCTGATAACAGAAGGGTAGGACCTCTTTCTCATTTGAATAGGAAGTTTACTTACTGCAGGGTTTCTTACTCATTAGGCTTTTTGAGTCTTGAATTATGATTTGACACAGAACTTCTGAAAACAGGTAAATAATAAATAATTGTATTGTATTTGCATTTATCCCTTGCTCTATTAATAAAGTAAAATTCTTGTCAACCAAACAAAAAAAAATTCCCCAAAAGTGCTTGGCCTTACAAGCTTCAAAGCCTTGAGCCTGGCCTCAAATTTAGTTTAACTTTAGTAAATCATATGTGTCTGCTATCTGTGATTGTTGATTGTTCAGGATG
This sequence comes from Thinocorus orbignyianus, assembly GCA_013400375.1. Taxonomy (NCBI): domain Eukaryota; kingdom Metazoa; phylum Chordata; class Aves; order Ciconiiformes; family Thinocoridae; genus Thinocorus; species Thinocorus orbignyianus. The sequence continues at coordinate 2,144,143 of VXBW01006619.1, read as the reverse complement.
AGGACTTATATATCAAGGCCCAGAAAGAGAGCACATAATTATTACTCTTGCCCTTCTTCCATAAAACAAAAATAAAATGATGGCATCAGGGTGATACGCCCTTCTAAATGGAGCTCCTCTGGTGTGAGCTATAAAGTGCAGCTAGTTCTATCCACAGACAGATGCTCAAATTGTGTAGGTGTAGGGAAAGAAGTGTGCTGTCTGTGGAACAAGCAAACAAAAACAAAGCAAAAGCCTATCCTGCAGACTCTCAGAAGCTTAGTTGGTTTCCTCAGAAGTTAAGGGGTAGACAGAACCAAAAGAAATTAATTTCATTTCTTCGATCTGTTCTGAAAGCCTGTGTAACTTAACTTTTGAATGAAGTAGAAGACTTTTCTGTTCATTTTAGGACAAAACTCGAGCTAAAGCTAAATCTCCCAGATCTTGCCTCCAAAATATGACAACAGTTGACATTCTAAACTTCTTCTAATAATGGAATTTTACACTTAACTGGAATATTAGAAGCCTGCAGAGGTATCAGCATTCATGACAATAAATTTGGTCAGCAAGGGTTACTTAATGCTACCCAAAAGTTACTGCAATAATTTGAATTCTGGGCTAAATTCTGTGTTGAAGTAACTGTCACAGTTCTAGTAACTTCTGTGAGAACTGACCAGTTGCTAACTACCATGAAAATCTATCCTGCCTTTTTTTTTTTTTTTTTAAAACAGCAATCTCTATGTGACTTCTGTGAAATGTAACATCTTTTTTTTCTAAGCAAAAGTGAGTTATGGTAACATTTAATTTGTCGGTTGGCTAGGCCTGTAGTTACCTAGATTGTATAAAACTTAAATTTAGTTACTGAAAGGTTAGTTTTCCTGAGTCATTGCAAAGGAGTAAACCCGGATTCCAGGTATGGGCTGTGTTTTTTTAAGAGGTGCCTGACCAAAAAAATAGAAGTACGGTAAAGTAGGGAAATTTGTTTTTCTACATTGTGCTTGGGACAGTGTATGAAAAATTAAAGGCTTTCAAACTATCTATACTATGGATTTGGTGTTCAATTGCAATATTTCTGAGTTTAAGCAGAAGTAATCTTTATTAAGAAAATGTAAGTGGCAAATGGTTCTCTTGTGTTCTTTATAAGTGATGTCACAAATATTATGACATCATAATATCCTATTTCATCATAGATTAGAGTTATAGTTCTGCTGCTTCTCTGCTGATAAAGCTGATGATTGTGGTGTACAGAAATGGTCATGTTTGGTTAGTGCATACTAGTGTCACTACTCACTATTAGGTTTTTCAAATACTGATAAATAGAGCAGAATCATAAGTTTATTACAGAGTAATGTCTGCTAATAGCAGAAACCTTGCCCTCGTAAGGTTTAACTGACCTTGAGGTAAGAAAACCCTAAACAGCCTAACCAGCAGTAGTGGTGGCAATTCATTGGTACCACAAGAAGCAGAGAGTGTGATGCTGTCAGGACCAATCTCATTCATATCAAGCGTCAGAGTGAAATGAAAGTGATTTTAGAATGGTGAAATTAAAACCAGGCAACTGTAGGGAAGTTTTCATCAGCTTGCACTATTAAGAATATGAAAGACTCTGTCATCTGATAGCCTAGATTGGTATTGTTGACTTGGGACGGCTGCAATAATTTACATCAGAAGACCTTTAAATTTAGCTGGTGTCTAATCTATAGCAAGTATTGTTCTTTAAACCTGCTCACGTGAAATTGTAAGCTAACTAAATGTTAAAAAATCCTGTTGTTTTTAGGAGGAACTGGACAACACCAGTGCTTATGTTCAATGGATCTTTATGCATTTTTAGAATAATAGTTGGAAATTAAAAAATAGCTGATACTAACAGGAGAGAGTATGAGCTGTGGTTTTATGTTATTTTTTCTTACTGAGATTCAAAAACACCGTGAAGAAAATGATCAGAAGACAGGTAGCTTAAAAACAAAGTGTATTTTCTTTTTGAGGGTTTTGTATCTTTTCAAGTAGTATAAAAAAATAACTTCAGTAACTAAGGGCGTAAAGCTGTGTACCCAGTGTAACAACCAGTTGAGCCTCCTCCTTGTGGCTTGAGTTCATCTTGCAGTGAGGCTGATGCAAATATTACTGCATATGGAGGGCTTTCATAAAAATAAAAGGATTCCCATATGTCACCCTTTTCTCTTCCATTTCTTTGAGACACTTTCCCATACTGGATGGGCTGATCAAGTTATTAGTATTGTTAGTATTTTCAGTTCAGTTCTGTGATACCTATTCAGATAATCTTAGAACAGCTCCAAAAGATTGGCAATGGAATGATAAATTATACTTTGTCCATTTTCAATAAATTTTTAAAAAGTGGTATGTTGAAATCAATTATTTTCACTAAGGTGATTTTTAAATTCCAGTGTCTGAAGATGCCCAGGTATGTAGCAGCAAACTTAGCGGAACTGCATTGCTCCAGTAGCTCTTTTTGCTCCCACTGTAGTGCTTTGTTTTTCCCTTTCTATTTAGAGATTTAAAAGGTTGGCAGTAGGGCTTCTTGCGAGTCCCTTAAAAATGTAGATGAAACCATTATAATTGTAGTATCAAACCTTCTCGTCCAATTGAGAAACAACATTCTCATTGCTAAGTAAGGCATAGCTGTTACAGTGTTACTTTGTTCTTTTCAAGTGGTCAGAATATTAAAGAGATGTATGAAAATCATCCCCTTACGGCCTAAGCTCACAGGTTAGGCTGGGTGTAGTCCCTTTGGCAATAACACTTGTGGTCCTAGTGACTTAAACCAGCAAAGCAGGTCCTGTCTCTCTACCCTTGCCTGAAAGCGTGGCCAGTGCTGTTGAAAGATCTGTCTCAAATGCACAGATGACATAACCTCTACCACATTTCTTTTGCTTTCCCACCTTGTTTGAGGTCACCTCAATTACAGGCTGATACAGAGTTTGCTACATTGCATTGACTAAGTTGGTAAGGCCCCAAGAAAAGTCTAAAACCACCAAACAAGCAAGAGCAAACTAAAGGATAGCAGAGAACGTGAGTGCTGTAAATTCTAGAGTGTAGAGGTGTCCTTGGAAAAGCTATCCTGAAGGGGAGCATGGCTGCTAGCAGTTTCAGCAAAGAAATCAAATGTGGATGGTCCTCATAAAAACACTGTTCTTTCATCACAGCTTGAAGTCAGATTGTGGCTACAGTAGACAGAAAAGGAAGGGAGAGTTTTCCTTTTGGCATCTTAAGAACCACTGGAAAACCTGATCTTCAGAAATAGGAGGAGGATCACACATCTCCCTCACACAAAGGAACAAGAATGGTATTTCTTTTTCTGTAAACAATTTTAATTTTTGTAGTAAAATGTGGCCATATTGGCAGTGCAACAAAACAAACCTCCTTACATGGCCGTGCTTTTCTCTTGGGGAGTCTGTAGTCTCAGGAACACCAGTCAAAGACTTTCTCCAGCTGCTACATTCACACAAAGAAGCAGTATGAAAAATGAAAGCATTATTGCTGCCAATCATCAAATCCTCTGAAGGAGCTTCTGTCCTCTCTGAATACTGTGGGGCACAAACATTGGTCACTATTGAGTATTGTATTTTTAATGTTTACCACTGTAAATGCCACAATTTTGAATAGATAAAGACAAGTAGTGTAGTAACAACTGGAGTAGCTGTATCAAAGATGTCCTGATTTTTATAAGCATGCACCCATTCTGTATTTGATATTGTGACACTGATTCCAACGGGGAAGATTGATACACCTCTTTCACTTAGGATGACTCCAAATTATTTTTCACACTTCTGAAGATCCAAGACTGGGTTCTCACTCTTATGGGTGTCCCTTAGCCTTGTAGTAAAGTCAGTCAACAAAAGGACATCTTGGGACCAACTCCAGTGGTCCAAATAAGAAGAAAGGGCACCCTGGGTGAAGGAGCCCATTCTAACGCAGCAGTTCACACTCCCTATGTCTGTCTCACAGCCATTAGTTTCATCCCCTTGTCTTCCCCTACGACTCATGTGATCCCTTAGCAGCCTCATCACTTCAGGCAGGTTGGGCTGGGAGTGGATATGCTTGTGTAGGCACATCTCCGCTTCCTTCAGGAACATGTTAGCGACTCAGTGCTATTTAACTAAATCGCTGTACTGATTTCCTAAACTTGCTCACATATGCTTTAGTGCGGTCAAACAGTAGACATCCCAGTATAGTGGTGGATGCCCTATTCATCAGCTCTTACAGGACAGCTTTTCTTCCATCGCAAGAGGTGTGGTTGAACATACAACATCACTCAGAAGTGCTGCATCAACATGCAGCATTGTTTCATTATGGAAAGGGACAGATTTTGACAAATCCACGGAACGGTGCAGAGGTCACAGAGGATCATGTCTGAATGAACATCTTGCATCAGTATGAATCATTCAAATAGGAGGAGCAGGGTCACAGTACTGCCTCTCAGGTGAAGCAGCAGAAGCTCCAAGTCACTGCAACTGCATATCTAAACATGGCAAATTCCCAATTGCTCTTCTCCTTCAGTTGTACCCAGAAACATTAAAGTACAGGCTGAATTTCCAGGTATAAGAGCATCATTGGCCACCATTTGGAAGCCACTAAAGGAAATTCTACCTGAAAAAAACTTGGGTTTACTGTATTTATCTTCTGCCCTCCTGCATCTGAGAGAGTTGAATATCTACTCTCCCCTTTCACAGGAGACTTTACAAGAAGCTAGAAAGGTGTGCATGGCTCCTGGCTGAATGCAAGTGGCATGTAAGATGCTTGGCAGCATGTTTACTCAAAGTTACTGCTTATTAAATCACTTTAACAATGTATTTCTAGAAAAAAACAGATCTAGTGCTTTTTAATGGCTTTGCAAAATCAATACAGAGATCTTGATTGTATGTATTTACTACCCATCCTTTGAGTCAGACTGTGCAATATGCCCAAAGGATAACAGACTTCAAAACTAAGCATGTAAATCTTCAGTGGCCTGGTTACTATTTGTCGTAACGTCAGCTAGAATTGATGCTGCTTCAGTAAAGTCAATCTGTGGACTGGTCTTGAATATCAAATATAGTTGTGATTTTAAATGACCCGAGCCTGTCACCTGAATTAGTCTCAGTCCAACCAGACTTGGCGCTTTCCCGCTTCCTGTAAAAATGTCTAAATGCAGGTTTCTGTTAAAATTGGCAGGATACTCTATAATATAAGCCATAACTATGATTCATGTACCTGTGAAAAAATGGAAAGTGGACACAATGTAGCCCATGTGCCTCCAGGTCCACTTGTTTACCTCTCTGCTGTCCATATGCAATTCCATCCACAAACACGGACAGCATTTTTCCTGACTGTCACAGGTATGTCCTAAATTGAATATGCCCCAGTGTCCCTGAAAGGACAAGTAAATGTTCAGCCTCAGGGAGTTTTGCCATTCCCAGTGAAGAGGAAAACCTACGTGAGGTGTATGGCCAAGCCTGCTGGAGCTGCTTGCTTGTTGCCGTGGAAAAGCATCCCAGCACTTGGCATCGTGATAAGAAATGAAAGCGAAGAGGTGGAAGATGCTAGATGTGCATGTAGAATAATATTTGTGAGGCACCATTTGCAAGGAAACTGAGCAGATAGTTTGCAGCTTGCTCGGATGGCGAATCAGAAGTGGCTCTGGAGAGAAGTTCAGATGCAGGGGCCTAATGCCTGTTCTTGGAGAGCTGTTTTGTGAGGATGGTTAAAGCCTGTCCACCAAAGCTCTCTGGGAGAGAAGCTCTCTGGGAGAGAAACTCTCTGGGCAAGGAGAGAAAGAATAAGATAGCTCTCTGTGAGAATTTTTTTTTTTTTTTGTATAACTGAATGTTGAATTCTTTGAACCACATGTTGAGTAGATGATCTGTCTCCTGTTGATTTAATGTAAGATTTTGACAAATGTGTGACTGAAAAAGTAAAGCTTTGTTAGTGGCTTACCTCAGTAGGATGGGTATTAGGAAGAAATTAACTGAAGTTGAAGAGCTGTGGTCATCTTTAAAGAGCTCATCTTACATGTTTTGAGAACATCTAATGATGTAAGAAATCATCTAAGTATGATTTCTAAAACGAATGTTTTACTTTAGGAAAAGTAAAGTAGAAAAACAGAGACAGTTTGAATTTGCTAAAATCCAAAAATGGGAAGACTTGAAAAAAGTATTTTCATTCTTTATCAAAATGTGGTCAATCTTTCAATCCTTTAATTCCTTAATTTCACGTAGGTCTGCAGAATTGTAGTGTGTCGTCCAGCTGCATTTGTATCTCACAGGCCGTTGAAATAGATGTGAGATACTGACTCCTCATCCCCTGCTGGGAAAAAAATATTGCAACTAAATGGCTGTGGTATAAATAGTTAAAGCTGACAAGAGTTCTGCAAGAAGGCTCTTGATGGCTGTCCTTGAGCTACCTTAGAACAACATTTCAGACAATGGGTGTTTCCTGCTCCAGTGCCTGCAGAGAGGGGGTCCACCAAAAGAAGGTTGCCACTGGGTGGCACACCTCGTAGTGTGCAGGAAAATGCTCTCATTGCCATCACTGGAAAGGCCGAAATTATCACCTGATGCAATTCAGCAGCTGTTCTGGAGAAATTTGCCCATACTGGTGTCAGAAATTTGCTGCTACTGTTTGCTCAGGTGTTCCACAAAGCTAAAGGTGTCATCAACAAGCTGCTGTGATATTTGATTTCTTTTAAAGGAAGCTTATTTTTATGTCTTTTTATGGTGTGTACTAACTTAAAAAAGATATATCTAGAAGTAACACCATACCATAAAAAGTACAAGTGCCCAAGCCCAGAACAATCACTGACAACCTGACTTTATTTGTGTTGTCCTTCCCCTCCTCCTGTTTCAATACCATATAAATCCAGAGCTGGGTCTAACATGGGGCATGGCACCCAGATTATGCAGGGATTCATACGTGTGTTATATGGCTGTCTTGGCAGTGAAGCTGTTTCTGTCTTGAGTGTTGAAAAGAGTTTCTCCTGTTGTTGAGTTCATGTCTTCCTATCCTGTGTCTCTGACTGTACACCATGATCAGAGATATTAGTGCAGTTTGAATTTTACAGTTATAGGGATGAACTTTTGCACCTAAAAAGACCATAGGGTAGACTTACAAGACACTGGATCAGGACTCAAACATCCTTGTTCAGATCTTAGCTTTATTGCAGTCTTTTTATTTCCTACACTGGGCAAGTCACTGAGAAGGAGTATACTTCTGTCTGGAGGTGTAATTGCAGCTTGGATTTACTTAGGTGGGCTAACTTTAAATTAGCTCAGTCATAACTGTTGAGAATGGCAGCATGAACTTCGGTGCACTGCCATAATCTCTTTAGGTTTGTGAATAGACATTCAATAGGTAACATTAGTGATTTAAGTGTTGTGCACAACAATGTTTGAGTATTGTGTGCCACAACCCAAGCAAGCTACTTTAAAGCTTTGACTTGGTGTAGATTGTAATGTGAATAGTATTTTAGGACTACAGTGGATTCCATCAGTCAGTGCTGCAGTTCCCAACTGTGTTAGGCAAACATAAATATTATTCTTGCCCAGGCTTTTGTCTGTCTTGTCTATGGTGACCTCTTTGGGGCAGGAAATGTCTTTTATTTAATGTTTATACAGCAAATAAGGCTTGGATCTTCATTGTGATTTGGAACAGTTATTAAAGTTATGGAACCACCTCTTGAATGTATATGATAGTGTGTTGTTTCGTGTGTCTGTTGCAAGAATCTTTTGATGGGACTTAGTGCAGAACTCCCTTGTGCATGGAGGGGATCCAACCAAAGAGAAACCATCCTCAGGTTTTGCAGGTTACCTTTGCACTTTCTTATTCTCTTCTCTTTTGCATAGCTCTGAAGCAGTGCTTTGGGCTGTAGGGAAAAGCATCCTGATACCCATTTAACATAGCAAAGAATCTTGCTCTGTTTATGTATTTAGTGTTCTGGGAAAACTTAATATATTGGTTGCATCTCCTTGAAACCACACTCAGTAGATAGTGACTACTGCCTTCTCTTCCCAACCTCTCATAGCATAGCCCTTGTTTTATCATAATCATTAAATGATGTCTGTATCTAATCAGACGGGACCTACCCAGTTAACTGCCTGCTTTCTATTTTAAGTAAAAGATTTATAGTCTGAATAAAAAAATCCATACTGTTCTGAATAGGTCCTAGTTATTTACCAGTTCAGATATTCTTTGTACATATCAGCGTTGTTAACTCTCGTAGAAAAGAAAAATAAAGTGAAAAGTTTCCACTATTTATGAGAAGAGGGATTCAAAAGTATTAGTGTCATAAATCACGTGAGACAAGTGAAATGTGTTATTCAGTACATTATAATGTTGTAACTTTGCCATTGGAAACAGTTGCCTGGCTAGGAAGAGAAATCTGGGTGGGCCACAGGTTATGGTAGATGGGCAATGACAAAAGGCCTGACTTTACAGCAGATCATTTGTTTTGCAAATGGTTTAGAGCAGACTCAGAGTTGGACAGGCCTGGGTCAAACTGAATGAGATGGTGTCCACCCATGGCTGCACCTTTTGTTAGAAGAACTGGTGAGCACAGGGGTTTAATAAAAAGTTTTAGATGAAGCTGCTATCCAAAGCAGTGGCAAATTTCAAGTTCGTGAAAAAGCTCAAGCCCTTGCATAGACTTAGGATGCGTGCAAGGATGTGGGTTTCTAAAGTCAGCACGGTGGTTGGTGTTGGTGTCCGTGTCAGCCTGTGCTTGCTCACTGTAGCTGCTCTGTGCATGCGATGTGCTGGACATTCGTTTTGCATGAAGGTGGTGTTAGGTACTCACAGACATTTCCTTTTCCCGAGGTTTTGTAAGGGATCTATGAACCAGCGCTTGGACGGCAGATGAGTCCAAGGCAATATCTTGCAGAAAAGACAAAACAATGAAGTTTGTATTTCTGAGGATTTTAGAAGAGCAAGATAAGGCTCAGGACTGACCATCTCTAGAGTTGGATAAATTTTGTTTGTTTGCTTTGGCTACAACTTTCAGCTATTACTAGTTCTGTAACTTGATTTGCACTGACAGATTCAGTAACACCATCCTTGTATTAACCCTTGGACATAATATTTTTAATGAAATTCTAGAATGGGAGGCCTTACTCAATGGCCAGTTCTCTTGATTACACCTACTGTTGTTTGTTTTTTTAAGGGATTCTAGAAATGAGAAAATTACATTGTAATAGGCTAATGCTGCTGGAAAAAGGTGTGAAGATTGCTCACCAGGCATAGGTGTTGCAATTTTCTTCAGATTATAAAGTCTGAGCTTGCTGCATTTTCTATACTTTCTCAACTACTTAATGTGATGTCCCTATTACTCTTAACAGCTTATTAAGTTTGTTACGCTGTTTCAAAACAGGCAGGATGAATGCATCTTAGCAACATCCGTGATTTCAAATATTTTTTCTCCTGCACTTTAAATATCTAAATTAAACATTTTGTTACACAAGGCTATAGAATGGTTACAAAATGATGACTTTGAGCTAAATACTCAATTCTCCTCAAAATATTGAAACAAATGATTTGCAAAATCTGTGTTGTGATATTCTCCTCTGTGTAAAGCGAAGTAGCAAATTCTTGGGTTTTGTTTGTGATTGCGTTTACAAGTTTGAAGCCAGCAGTACATTTTTTCCTGCCTTTCCTTTTCTCCTTTGTTTATTCCTGAAACTCAACCTAGATTGCTGAATAAAATAATCTTAAAGTAGGAAGAAATATTTCACTTCCGGGTTTTGTCAATCAGGAAGAATTTCAGAGAAATGCTATCCCAGAAGAATTATTACTTATTTATTTGTTAAATGTACCTGTGCCACATCAGTCTTAAAGACAGTACTGCTGTAAAGTTGCTGTTAGAAATAACAGTCACTGTTACCTTAGATGAAGCTTATCTGCAAAGCAGAAACAGAACTTGTAGGATTGCGTGGTCTCCTCCACTGATGGTGACCCAAATTAACCTGTGTTAGTCTCCACTGAGAAAACTGAACATTCATGCTCTCAGGTCGTGTGTCTTGGGAAGCAGTAATCGTCTGAAAAGGCAGTAATTAACAGGTAAATGAATGGAGTAACTTCATACATTGTTCCAAGTCATGTCACAGTTCTCCTATTCTGCCTTGCATTTTGCTGACTGCAGCTTGTGGGGAAAATGTTGTTGCTAACATGCCAACTAAGAAATAATCTGACTATGACATTATAGAACCTTTCACACCATGCCCTTCCCCGCGCCCCACCCTTCCCTTAAAAAAAGAAAAGTGGGCCTTTTTTGTGTTTTTAAATCAGGGGCCTGATAATGATGTGACCCTTCCTATCATCTATCATCATGTATATCTTGAGGTATGCTGTGAGTGTATTGAACAAGCAAAATCAGATTCACCTAAAAATTGAAAAGATAAAGGAAAAAAATGCTCTTGTAGAGGAAAGCAGTGCTTTGATTTGTACATTATTACCTGTGTTTATTGCAATTTATTCAAACAAGTTCACAAAAAGAAACACAGGAAGACTTAACAAGCAAATGCCACTGCCCTGTAAAAATTATGTGTCATTACTTTACCTGTGCAGATTACCCTGAAAGACAAAGAAGTAGGACCAAATGCTTGTTACTAACCTCTAACTTATTGTGTGCACACCTTGCTATTTATTCTCCAATTTCTCAAATGTGTGACCAAGGTAACCTGTTATCAAGCCCCAGCTGAGTTTGAGTGATTGTCCTCTTGTGTTCTATGAATCCACAGCAGATGCAAGTCCACTATAACATGCCTGTTGAGAACTCAGCTGAGTTGCATTATGCTACATTGGCTGTGGACTAGGAGTAAACACAAATTACTCATTTTTTGTTTCATGTGTATTTAGGAAGAGAAATGCTCCACTTTTAAACTATGTATGCATATCTATATAACATAGCAACATTAATCTATCTTTGAAGAATAAATTTTATAGTTCACATACAGAAAAGTGACATCAGTGTTGCCTGCTGATTCTGTAATCTTTTCTTTTTCCCTATGACTAATTGTGCAACCTTAATGTTATTGGATCTAATAAAGAAAATAAGCTTCTAATACCTGAACAGCACTGGTCAACCATCTGCTGAAAAGAGGATACAGCAAAAATTTGAACATCCGTTTGTATTTCTTGCCTTAATCCTTCCCTTGCTTTTCACAGAAAGTGATCCTGGGACAGCCATTGAAAGGTGACCCATGTCCCTTGCAGGAACACTATTGCTTCTCTGCACAGCTAGTCTGCTAAGGAGTATTACTAAGCAGCTCACCAAAAATGCTCTGTACTTTGACCATGAAACGTAGTCAGAGTCTGTGTCCATTTAGTCGTTAATTATGTCATCTTCTGATATATGGCTGAAGTATTTACAGTTTTTGCATGACCAAATGTTTTCCAGCTTAACAAAGCCTACACTTCTCTGTAGTGTCTATGAATTGTCCAGGTCTAACATTTCAAAGGTTTGCAAGATCCTCTGCTTATGTCTTAGAACATATAAATAGCATTCAGTTTAATTAACATCAGCAAAGGTATGTTGCAAATAGATTTGTTCTGTTACTGGCTTTCTCCATTTCTTAATTTCAAGATGTTAAGCTTTCCAAAATAAATAGATCCATTTTTTTTCAGGAGGAGAGGATAAACTTCTTCCTGTTTTTTACTAGAGAGGAATTGCTTCAATTCAAATGTTCATTTTATTGGTGAGAAAGTAGTGAGGAAGTGAAATTATTACAGTGATGGACTAAGGATAGAAGGCAGGTGAGATAGTGTGAAGAGGTAAATTAGCAGGTGGTATAATACAGTCACCACATTTCCCTTAAAACTTTCCTGTTGGTGTGGGGGTTTTTTTGTTTTTTGTTTTTTTTTTTTAGTAGAGAAAAGGGAGGTGGGGTGGAGGTGGAAAATCACAATTCTTGAACCTGTTGACATATCTGAAGATCTTGCACTGCAGCAGTGAGAGCGTGGCTCCAGACAAAGGGCTGAGCAGTCTTGATTCAGGCTAGAGTAGATGCAAGGCCAAATCTCATCATAATTAAAACCATTTTGGAAGCTGTTTCCAATTACGGCAGCTGCCATGGGACCACGTTGCTCTCCCTGCCCACACTCTCCCTGGTCACAGAGGAGCAAGGTTGTCACTGGAGCAGCTCCACGCACAGCCACAAAACACTTCTGCTGTGTCCATCTTCATGCAGCACGGGAGGAAGCTTTCTCGGGTCGGTGAAGAAGAGAGCCTGTAGTTCCAATCTGGACTTGCAGCCGAAAGGTTACTTAGGAGGCAAGTGCTCTGGTTTCCCAAAAGCAGACTTAAAAGGCTGTAGGGTATATTCTCAAAGCACTGTGCAGGATTTCAGCCATGTGACTCATTAATGTCAATGGGAATCATGTTGTTAAAACTTTGTGCAGTGCTTTGAAAATGTATCCCTATATGTCAGTTTTCTAGGCAATATTATCAAAAACAGACCTTGTGGGCCAATTTTTTTAAAGAAGGTTTTCAGTATTATATGCTAATAAATCAACAGCTTAGCAGGCTTGATCTGCTCTCATTCTTTCCTCCTCCCTCTCCACTTTCCATTTTACCATTGAATTTGATTTTATGCAGAGTTATAGTAACATATAGCTTTTGCAGACATCGCCCGGAGGAAGACAACTGCAAAATCTCAGAGACTGGATTGCAAATTGTGTGAAAAGCAACAAGTGTGATATAGAGGGATAATAATATTTGTCGAATCATTTCAGCTATAAAGCAGAATCAGTAAGGAAAAAGAAATATAATTTTTAATGACTAATTTCTAATTGCAACAAGTCAACCCTTACATATTAAAAAAAAATAAAAAGTTTGAGCGATTTGCAATTACCTTTTCTATATAACTCTGGGATCTGCTAATAACAAAATATCGGATGACAGGAGTATATGCTTTGCAAAAAACCAAACTAATATAATTAGATCTCTGGTTTCCCAGGAAGAATTATGCTTCTTTTGTTTCCGTTGAACGCAGGGAGAATTACCCTGAAACACTTGTAAGCTCTGACCTACAAAAGGTGGAAGAATTGTGTATTCCTATTAGCTGCGTTTTGTATTTGTTCAGAACATGCTGCTGATCTTTCGGTCCTTCCTCCAGAAGAGAGTGACATCTCCAGCGTACAGTTTATTACTTGTGCAGCAAAAAGGTACATCATTTCTATAAGGTCCAAAGCTTTTCAACTTTAGATCACCAGTTCATGTCTGTCCTGGGAACCATATCTTAATTTGAATTAATCTCTGGAATGAAACAATTGCTGTCTGTATGGATAGCATATCATATGCTTCTGTAGTTCCATTTCTCAGCCGGCAGCTGTTCCATTCAGTAATTGCTCTTTTACAAGTCTCAGCAAAGATAGAAGACTAGAATTACACCCTCTTTTTCTCTTGAAAGTCACTGTTGTGGAACGGTTTTGAGATAGCGTTGTTAAGAAAGCTTGTATGCTGCTGCTTTGTGACTGTATGTGGTGACTGGTAGTCAGTCAGAGCAGGAATGTCTCTTAGATAATCCAAGTTGAAAAGAAAACAGATCTGTCTTCGTGATTGCTAAATAAGAGAATAAGAAACTGCCAGAATTCGTCAGCTAACTTGACAAAGGTAGATGGTAGTAGTCCTAGAGAGGATAAACAAAGTGCATTCATCCACTTACCAGCTTATTTTTAGCTTCATTCTTCCTTTCCAGAAAGAAATCGTGGTTTTGTCAAGTTTGCTATATTCCTTAGCTTTCTGGCAATATTGGGCGTTAGCTTATGTTATGTCCTAACTTAAAAGAGTAGGACAATTTTATTTAATGATAATTCTGTGTAATGATGTCCTCCTATGTTCCAAGAGCCCACTGTTCTATAGCTTAAAACATACTACTTTTTATGACTTCAGAGAAGTTGGCATAGTGCCATTATAAGTGGATATTTGGATTATAATACCAAATGTAAGGATACCACAAGGGTTACTTAGAGAGAGACAAGTTCCAGCACATTTTCCAGTAGTCACATCTCCTCCTTTTTTATTTATAACACTTTTTTTTTTTTTTTTTTCTTTTTTTTTTTTTTTTTCCCTGGTATGCAAAAGTTTTTAATATGCTTTCTCTGAAGTGTTTTTTTTTTTCTGCCTTCTGGACTACTGGACTATCTTGCAGTGTCATATTGGTTTGGGGAAAGACAGTTGCTAGGGAGTGAGATAGGTAATTTAAGGTGTTCCGTGAAAAATTTGGATCTCTGTTCTGTACCTAATAGTCGGTAGTCATCCAAAGTATAAAGCTTAGAAAAAACCTGAGATCAAAAAGTTAGTTTGATTTGTTGTTTTGTCTGATATAAAGTATGGCAAGCAGCAGTTATTTCAATGTAAACAGTAACAATGAGAAAGTGAGAGTAGGCTGAAAAGGCTGGAATACCTTCTTCAAATAGATGCCTAGAGATTCAGCATGAGCAGCGCTATGGAAACTTGAAACTTTGCTCAAGCTCTACAAAGAAGGGCTCTTAAGCCTTTTCCCCATCATTCTCTTCTTGTTGGTAGGGTAATAATTTATCTGTTTTCATAATAATTCTTCTCTGTAAAGCTCAAATTGCTTTATAAACATGGTAGTGCTTTATAAGCTCTTTATGCTGATGGAAAAACTGGCACATGGAGTGGTTTTTCTTCTGACATGCTGCCCTGAAATCCCACCTTTCCCTGGTGCCATCATTAGCATCATGGTTCTTGCCCTTCCTCTACTCAAGAGGTGTCCATTTCCTTCTCCACAGAACACACAAAGCTCCTACAGAGACATTTTTAAAATTTTCTGTGTTTGGACACCACTGTGATAAATGTAATATAAAACTTCAGTAAGAGGAAGTTTCTTAAAGTTAGGGTTTGGAGGGGTTTTAAGGTACCTATAAAAGAAGTTGTAATAGATTTATATACACAGGGGTGGTAAAGTGTAGTTGTGCAAAACTGTTCTAGACTAAGTTGTTGTACAGTGAATCTCTTGACAGTCATTACCATTATGATTAAGTAATCTTACTGAAGTGCTTTCCACATTGAGAATAGAGAAATTCTATTTCTATCTTGGTAATGCTGGTTACTTTCAATAATATGCTTTGCTGGCAACACAAAGGGAAGGCTCTAGAAATGATAATGAGATGTGTATTTTGGGACTGCAGAAGTAATTTTAAAACATGAACCCTGCTATCCAGTGGATTTGCATTCTTTCACCAGGTGGACATGGAGCCTCATTGCCTCCTTGTCCAAGGATGTGTCAGTTAAGCCTCTGACGCTTGAGGTAAAGCAAAACCTGTGAATCCATAGTGAAATCCTAGGCAAGCCATATTCTGTCTAATTAAGCCTAGTTTGTAACATCAACAAAACACAGAGTTTCCTTAGTCTTTCCAAAGGTTAATGAATCCCTACTTCTCATATACTCTTCCATAACATAGAAGTATGTAACTTCTGTTGTATTTATTATTTCTGTAACTTCAGATTGTATTTTGAGTTTGTCCTCCACTTTTCTACCTGTTGGAGGAAGCAAAACATTTTGTGTTTATCCTCTGAATTGAAAGACTTCTTTCATATCAGCCTCTGAAAACATGTTGGCAACTTGCGCTCTGATGATTATGCTGTTTTCCCTTGGATCTGGATATGTTACAACCAAATTATTTAAAATAATATACAACTGGGCTGATACAGAATTTGAATAAAAGGGTTGAGGACCACCATGGCTTGGTAACCGCAGTACTTGCTATATCATAGCTGTACAATTCATTAACCTGCCCCAGGCTCATCTTTTTAAAGTGTAGTTGGAGAATGGACACTGGGCCTATAATCACTGGGTTGACAGAAGGAGATCTGTGCACTGGATCAATCACATGGATTGCTTTAGAGGTTTGAAGATTGGCATCAAACAACTGAATTGTACACATAGGTGCAGCAGTTTGAACTGGAGATGCCAGCTAGGCTACCAGTTTGATCAAAAGCACCTCTGAACCAGGTACCAGAGCAGCAGGTGGAAAGACTGACACAGAACTTTTCAGTGATAACCCATGAATTCTTTATTCTAACCTATTACGGAAAGAATTATAATAGATGCTGAGTTAAGTCAACTTGTTTATAGAGAAAATAACCAAAAAGGAAAAATAGCTCAAGTCACTCCTTTGGCAAATTCAATTTAACCTCAATTAATGGAAAACCTGGAAAAGCATGAAGTGCTCCCACACCTTGAAGCTTTGCACCCCACAGGCCCGTGGGTCTGCCAAGGTCTGGCACTTTGCCCGGGCTAATAAACTCTCTGACAAGCAGGAGCACTGGGGATCTGTGTGCTGAGATACCCTTGTGGCTCATGTCTGGCGGAGCTTAATGATTCAGGTTCAGCATCGTGTGAGAGCAGCTGCACTGCTGCTGGATCTGGTCCCAGAGCTGGCTCCAAGTTTCTCAGCAGCATAATGACTCAGTCTTGCAGTGGTGACTGAGAAATATTGGAGCAGGTAAAGAGGAGTGGGGAAAGGAAGGAGGATTTGGAAACAGGTATTGGGGTTTTCACAGAGCTCTTTACGGAGGTGCTACAAAATTTTGCATTGTGATTTTGCTGAGGGATGGGATGGGTGGGGTTAGCAATGTTTTGAGTGGAGTGGTTCATTAGAGAGCTGACAGGTTTGGGGGTTTACAAGATGGGGAGTTCCATCTCATCTTCTGGGCCACCCTTTCAGTTTTCTTTCATGAGTGTGGAGCCGCCTCCTCTTTAGTCCACCTTCTGCGAGGGTCAGGGAACATCTCTCCTCTGATGCAGTTCCCTGCTCCAAGCCCACCCTACACAGGCAACAGCTTCTGTTCTGGGGTGGAAGAAGAAAAGACACTAAAGGGAAGCAAGTCTTGTTTTTCAAGCCATTGGTGAGGGCCTGGAAAAGCCCTGGTACCCTTGCTGGACCTCATACTCTGCTGATCCTGACTCCCACCTGTGGGTGGACGGCCTAGTCCAGCCTCAGCCCATCCCTGTCCCCAGGGAGGTGACCCATGCCTGGGGCTGGGGCTGTCCCCACTGTCCCCCAGCAGCCCTGTCCCTGGCTGGAGCAGTAGGACAGGATTAACCAAGCTGCATTAATTTACCACTTGGGCTGCTTGTTCTTATGCCTCCATAACTGCAAAGTAACTCAAGATCTTGTGCCTTGCACTGATTAAAAACATTTTTTTAAATGCCAACAAGTCCATTTTAAAGCATTTTCTTAAATCGAGATAGAAAATTTATGGAGTCGTCTCAGATTCAGGATTATCTCAGACTTCAGTAGCTACAATATTTATCATATTTCTAAACACTTGTGAAAACAGCCATTATTACCTTACAGTTTTTATTGCATAATATTTTTCTTTTTGTTTCCACAGCACTTTGTGTCTTTTTTCTGTATTTTGCTCTCTATGCAAGACTTCTTTCCCTCTCATAATCTCAATTTATTTCTGTTCACCTAGTGTTCATGGACTGTGTGTATGTGTGTTCATTCTTCTGTAAATATTCTTAATTTGTGTTTTTGAAGAGTTTTCTCTGGTTATACATACATAGTTTTTCTTCCTGTCAATAGTAAGTTAAGAAAAGAAAGAAAAGTAGGGAACAACTCCTGTAGCAAAAATGGTTTCAGCATTTGGTGAATTGTTGCAAAGTAATTAGTGTTGTTGCAAAATTTTGTTAAGCAAACTTTGGTGTCCTTGTAGCTGTAGAGCACAGTGGATGAAACAGCCCTTCAGGAAAGGTGAGCGTAAGGTCAATGGGACATGGAAATCCCTCTCTGACTTCAAAAAATGGTGTTCAAGATGAAATGTCACTTCATCAGTAGATATGATATTAGTTTATCTTTTTTTTAAATGTCTTTTGCTTATGTTGCTGTCTCCTTCGTTTCTTCTCACTTTCTTCCATTTCCTATTTCTTGTGCTGTTTGTTCCTTTGTTCCCACCTGCTGCCTTTCTCCACCTTGCTCTCCTGCCTGATCAGCACTAGAGATAAAGGCCCAGATGATACTTGCTACAAGCACAAAGGGGCATTGATTTTGTTATTAGTCACTAAGGTACAAATAGATTCCCATTCTCATGAAGACAGTTTTCACACATCCAACTCACTGGGGGATGATGCTGCAAGTATTTGAAATAATGAAGGTTTTGGTCCAGTTGCTGTGTGAATTGAGCTGCATAATTACATTCATTTTATTTTATGGTCCAGTTTTTCTCTGTCTGTGTGTGTTAATTTTACCAATCTGTTTTTGTTTCAGGTACCTCCAAGTACTGTTGTCACTAATGGTGTTATTACATTTAAGTTCTTTCCCCATATTTCATGAAAACTACCAGCCAAAAGATCAAAAGCTTTTCTGTGCAAAACAGATTGTTTAAACAGCTGAAATACTTCTTACATATATCTCGGTCTACTGTAGATTTCTATGAAGTACTAAGTATCACACATTTAGGCATCTGCCATCTTCGAAGTGATTTCTGAGTAATGGATGTGAACAAGTCAGCTCTTCAGATGGCAGCTTTCCATAACTGTATTCAATTTTGGGAGTGCTGTTATTTGATATTGCTTCTTTTTCTGGTAAATTTTTTTTCCAAATTTCATTTTCATTATGTTTTTTTTTTTTTTTTTTTTTTTTTTTTTTTTTTTTAACCATTTCCATTATCTATCCCAAGGGAGAAATGAAGACAAGTAGTTTTGAAATAATAATAACACAGAAACTACATTTGTATTCTTTTAAAGTTGGGATTTATATCCTTTCTCACAAATCATGGAAATTCATAACAATAGGCTCATCTGAGTTCAAGATGAATGGAAAAACATTCCATTGGCTTCAGAAAGTTTTGAATTGGGACTTGTACTGTGTTCTTTGGAGTATCAATGAAGCATTTGTACTTTTAAATATTTCTGTAAATTTTTTGTCTTGCATTTGTCTTTCCATTTCCTTCCTGAATTTTTGGCTTCAGAAGGTTCTGCAGATGAATTGTGCATAAGAAAGTCCATTTCAGCAGTTTTGCATTTACTACCTTTGTTTTTTCACTGACTGCCTACTTAGTAAGCATAATGTAAATTAATGTCTGTATTCTTTTTTCTTTTCTTTTTAATAGATGACTGGTATTTTCTGATTATGACTTTTAGTTAGTTTTCCCTTTGAAGCAGACCGCTCCAACATTTTCAAGTTCTCTTTCTGTGAGATCTTTCTTCATGTCCTTTCTCGCTTCCAGTTCTTGATTCCATCTGATTTTGCAGTATCTTCATTGAAACAGCTTTTGTAGTACTGACTATATTTGCAGAGGAGCATGAACTCCTGATATAAATAATGGCATCATTCATGTGGCAACATTTCCCACTCCCCCCTTTTTTTGCCCTATTACCTTTTGTTTGCTTTTTTTGACCTTATCTAGGCATTGAAGTGACTTGGCTGTCCAGGGCAATGTCTGGGTCCCTCTCTTTAAATAAAACTGTCAATTTAGAACCCAGTAGTCTTTAGGGAATTATAATCTGTCTACCCACGGATAGTGGGCTCTCTTCCAAAAATTCCTTGATTGTTCTTTTATTTACTGCTTAAGAGGCTTTGTAATAGTTTTCATGTTTCTCACAACAACTAGTCAATAAACTGCCTGAGCTGGTGGGAAGAACTTACTCCAGAGAGAGGAAGAATGTTGTATTCTCTGTAGGTTAAGTAGTTTTCTAGCAGAGTTGTGTATGAGGGTGGCTGTGTTGTACTCGGCTCTAATTCAGTATACTGTTCTCTCAGACGTTCAGATAAAGGTTGGTTTAGGTCAGCAATAGCTCATTTGCAAAGTAGAACATTGAGGTTATTGCTTTCCTATGTAGTTGTTAATGATAAGATTATGATTTTTTTTTTTAATTTTTAAAAGATTGCATGTAGTGTGGGGATGGGAAAGAAGAAATATCTGGATTTGCAGGTCTCCATGTGTGCACACATATCTCTAATTAAAATAGACCAGATAAAATATTTTAGGTTGTTTTTTTTTTCTCAGAATATGGAGTAAATAAATTATGTCCAGCTGAAAGCACAGTAAATAAATTGCATTCCTGGCAGGAATTTCTATTCCCAATGCATAATATTGCAGTAACACACCAATTCCCTCTCCTAAGGCAGGAATTTTGTCAGTAACATTTTTGTTGGGGAAAAAGAACAAGCTTCTTTGTTATGTATGTATTTGCTTACTCAGTTCCTCTAAGGATTAACAACCCTTCTCAGTGCTAATATTGAGACTTTTCTTGATACCAGCAGTGTTTGGTGATACCCTTCAAATTGTTCAACGTCGTTGTACAGTTCCTGAAGGCAAAGTCACCTTTCCAACAGCAAGGGATTGAGCTGGGCTGATGAAGAGTTGCACTTGCTGATTTTAGGGGCCAAATTCCAATCTCAGTGAAATCAGTCTAAATTTTCCCTGAAAGCAGGTCAGCTATTTCAGATTTGCAACAACGTAGGATAGCAGATTTTGGCTGCAGGTCAGAATTTGTCTGATGTGCTGTGTGTAATGTAATTAGTTATTCTAAATATTCTAGATTGGTTATTCTAAAAATAATAATAGATGCTTTACCGCTTCTTTAATGAGTGGATTTGGGGATGCATGTTTCTTTAAGAACAGGATACTCTGAAACTTCCTAGAAACTCGTTTGTCTTATCCGGCAGAAAAAATGTAGCTGCTGTTAATGACTGATGGGTCAACTTCATTTAAAGACTAAGCTTGCCTAGCTTCTTATAACTTGGCCCATAGGTTTTGGAGGACATCTGCGAATCATTGAACAAATCAGAAAAGTACAAATTCACAACAGTTCTACTCTCTTGAGTTGTGTTTGATATTTCCTGTTTTTAAGGTTTCCTTGGTATCTAACGCATATGCTGCTAAACACCAGCTGCTCCCAGTGACTCAGATCTGCAGACCTTTGATCGATTTATCTTGTCGTGATTAACCAATTTCTATACTGGAGGGAGGATGTTACCATTTTTGTGATTAGAACCATTGAGCAAACATCCTCTATATATCTGTGCAGTACAAACCCCGGGTTTTGGTGTATCCTGCTTTGTAACTGCAGGTCCCTTTTCCAAAATTAGCCCAAATCCGATCAGGGACTCTTTTGGCTAAGTTTTATTCTGAACCTAAGGTATTGTCAATAATGGACTGGAGTTGGAGCTCTGTGACTAAACTGTAGCCCAGTTTTTTCCTTTTTTTAAGTAGACATTTTCTTCTGACTGATTTCATTTAGATGTGTCTGATTTTGTTAAGATGTGTCTGATTTATTCTCTGGAAAGCAATCAAAGGGGAAAAAGATAAAAACAGTTTTGTCACAGTGAATTGAACCTGGAGATTCAAACATGGAGAACCCTGTACAATTCCAGTACTGATTTCCTCCAGAAGCTTTTGCAAAACTCAGAGTTTGTATGAGACAGGTAAACTATGATTGATAAATATGGATATATAAATATGTATCTCCATATGTATATATGCACATTTAGTCTATCTGTTAATCATTCTCTAAGACACAAGGTAAATTTCAAGAGACTCCTGAAATTCGAAATGGTTACAGGTACTGAAGGTAACAGGAGGCATGTTAAGCCTGCTCCTTCCCCAGGCTTATACACATGTTCATTTCAGTTGTTGAAATCATTGATTCAGCTGGAACTAGTCTGTTTCTCTGCCACAGATCCAGTTACCCACATTCACACCTAGCTGAGAAAAAGGTAGCAGATTTGCCCTGTGAGGTTTTAAAGTTCTCTAATACCAATGCAGACTAGCGCATGCTTTCCTGTCAGTCTGTATCTATCCAGTGTCTCTCTCTTTCCAGGTGATCCTATGGACTCTTTCATTTTAGTTTTTTTATTGATCATGTTTGTTATGTTCAATAATTACATTATATGAAAAAAAGCGATAATCTTTTCTTCAAACCACTAGTGCCCACTTCAGTCCAAATACCAAATTTACAAATATGATTGTTCTATACAATGGCGAAAACTTTTTATTTTTTTCCATTTGGAAAATTTTCACAGCCTTTTAATTTTTTATTTAAAAAAAATAAATTATTTTAGCAGTACTACTCCCCAGAATGGGCATTAACCCAAAAGGCAAAGGTTTCAAAAAGTTAAGAAAACACAGGAATATGCTGGAAATCCAGTCTGTAGAAGATGTTATTGAATGACTGTGATGTGTTAGCTACACTGAAGCTTTCAAAGTGCACGGGTCATACCTGGGACACTTGCTTGATCCATGATGCATGCCATAATTATAGACTAAGCTTTTATTCCATTTGGAGTTCAGCTCCCAGGTAACAGTCTCAGATCCTGATGTGATGGAGGAATCCTGTGTTCCTTCCTGCTCTCTGTCCCAGGACTGAGTCACTGAACAGCAATCTTCCCATTTCCCAGCCATTATAACCGTCCCACAGGAATATGACACCAGAAGACCTCTTTACTTCAAAGGCTATGATGTAGTCTGTTAATGTGTTATCTGTTCACAGCGAACGATTATTTATCCATCTGTAGATATCTGCAGAAAAAGAAGGCATAACCAACTGATTCTTAATAAATCTAATTTTTCGTTGTGAAGGGTGGTGAATTCTACTTAACTCATATGTGGTCCCTTCTGTCTAGCAAACATTATCTCAGTGGTTGTTAGCTTTCCCCCCACATCCTTCTTTTTTCTCCAGGCCTTCTTATTTATTTATTTATTTCATTTTATTAGGGCATTGTTTTAGGACTAAGACATGCAGATAGTATATGGGGAGAATATTTTCCAATGATTTTTTCCCCCCGCTGTTCTTATGTTTCATTGTGTTTCTTACTGAATGCATGATCTCTCAGCTACCCATGCCTTTGTCTCCTATTTTCTTATTGTAGTGACACTTTCTGATATAGATCCATGTAGGTAAGTAGAGGTAAGGTGAGTAATAAGAGATTGTTAAATTATTCTTTATAAGCTAGTGGAGAGATTTTCCTTATTCCTCAGTTCTCTCATTTTCTTTCTTCCCTTTATCTTCCTGCAGAGAAAAGAACAGAGCAGGGTCGGTTGTTAGGGAATTCCTGGTTCTTCATCCCTACTTGGAATATCTGCTGCAGTGTTCATGTGACTTTTGTCATGGGATAATGTTTCTTTAGGATCTTCTTCAGAACTTCTGTCAGATCTTATGAAAGCTTTACCACTTAATGGGGTCCCCTTACTACTAGAAGTTTATTACTCTTGCATGTTTTCTTGTGGGGTGCTTGCAGTCAGAGAGATAACACATTAGTACACAGTTTTTGATAACATCTGGGCATATTGCTAAACAAAAGGGCTTTTTTTTTTTTCACTTCTAGTTTAGTGATTTTTTTCCATTCCATCAGTGGGGTGATATCTTCTGTTGTTTCATTATTTTTCATCCATTAAATCAGCCCTGCATTTGTACAGTTTTTCAGTATTAGGCTTTTCTTTTTCCTGAGATTGCCTAAAATAATCAACTGTATGCCAACATATGATATATAATATGTAATCAACGTATGCCAAGAAAAATTGCCCCATCCCTTTCAAAAGGCAGACAGTCCAGATGTCAAAAAAACCCCCAACAAACAAAACAAAACAACAAAAAAACCCTGTAGAAGCCTTGTGTTGAAAGTATAAAACCAGGAACTGAGAAGACCTACGCATGTTCTGAATGCCAATAGCAGTTCCCATAGAGTGCCCAACAACCCTCCGTATCGTAATTTCTAGTCCCTGCCCAAGAGCACCATGAGTTGCACATCAGCACTCCTCATGCTAATCCACCCAGAGGCTGATAATCCCTGCCACATGGGCACCTGCAGCTTTGGTGATGTGCACCAACTCTTTTATTATGCATTGATCTCCAAATCCACCATCACTCTAAATTCTCATCTAATTTAACAGGTAATTTGTCAATTCTTAATTAGCACATAGGGTCCTGTTTCCAGCCTGTGAGAATTCACCCAGCAGAGATGCTGTGCAGCTCTAACATTTTTGCTTGCTTTTCCCTTTTACATTTTTTTATTATTATTATTATTTTTATTTGTGCTTTGCATCTCTGTATTCTGAGAAAAGGTACTTTGGGTCAACCACATGAGTCTGAAGGGATGTGAAGCATCTTTACCTGCTTCCTTCTGCTTGAAAAAGCAATTTTTCAAGAGATGCCCATGTTTTATGAAGTCCTCTTCCCCCCTTCAGGAATATTTCCCTGACTTCTCATAGTAAAAGATCTGTCAATTATTTCTTCAGTTTTGTGAACAAAGGACCAATATTCAACTCTTTCTAAAACACAGTCATTGCAAAATATATATGCCTTTCCATAATCAAACAATTTCCAATGAAACACTGACTGCTTACCTTAACAGCAGTGTAGAGGTGATATTGGACTTAATTTTTAAAATTTTTATAGTCTCTATATCATAACCAGAAATTTTAAAAGAAATGATGGGGAATCTCTGTGAAAACTGCTCACGACTGACTTGCTTGTTTCTGTCAATAGACTTATGATATTGTCAACTCATCATCCTTTTGTATTTATAATCATGTTATTCAGTACAAATCAAACAACTTCTAGTACAAATTCCCAATGAAACAATATTCTTGATGGTTTACTTTGGTGGGTGCTACATCGCACCGCATCCTTCATGAGAAAAAAGGCAGCACAACACAAATTTCTTATGGTTGATAGATATCAAACATACTACTTTGTGTGAGATCATACTACTTTTTTGTCTTTGGCAACAGCAATGTAAATCAGACTTGCCCTGATAGTAAGACTTGTCAATAACCACGTACCAAAATACCATAGAGCAGAGTCCCATGAGAGCAGCACTTTCACAGAAATGTAAGGCAGCCATGTGTGTGAATGCTTCACCCAGGTGTACCAGCTATCTATTAATTTTTTTCACACATTAACTTATAAAAAAACCCCTCACCTTCTAATTTTTGACCATTGGTCTGACTCTCATTTTTTAAAGTATTGGAAAAGCTAATGGGAAGCAAGACCTCTAAGAACTAGATATCCAGGCTTTTGAATATCGATACAGACTTTTTGTACTTCACTTTGCTGGGTTGTATTAGTTCACTTTAGATTTTGTTACACTATAATAGTCTTCAGGAATTTTTCTAAAATTAGACCTGCAAGAAATATTTGATGTTAAATTGCTTAGATTTGAATACGAAAAGTGTCTGCAGATCAGCACATTTTGGACAATGTTCTCCAATGTCTCTGAAAAAGGCTGTCAGAGCTGCGTATGAATACCATTTTGCATTGTCTGGAAGTCTGGAAACATTTATAAGTAGATTATATTGAGGCATTTGACGTTGAGTGTTTGGGCAAGCAGTGGACAATTGAAAAAAATCACAAGCCTCAAACTGTATGTTATCCATTTCAAGTCTAACCTGCTCTCAGAAATGGTGGCTGAAGATTATTTGGTTTCTTTTCTCCCTGGAAATAGTGTCTTGTATTTTTGTGATCTAATCAACAAAAATAAGCANTTTTTTTTTTTTTTAAGATGATAGGGACTTAGAAATATTCTAAGAGTCATTCAGAGAAGTGTGTAGGATCTAACTATCACTTAGATGTCAGCCATCTTGCATTAGGAAAATCAAGACAGTTTTGTTTTGCTTTCTGTACCGGCCTGTGAAGCTCAAAGACGGGGAGGGAGAGAGGGAGAGACTCATCATGCTCTTGACACAAGTGAGTTAGAACAGATGAACTGAATTTGTTCCCTTGTTTGAGGACTTTCAGCACATGGTATTGCTGATAGGGTTGGATAAGAACAAGGAAATCTTGGGGATAAACCACGATATTCCAGACTGAGATGTGTAGATGTTTTTTTCCAAAATAATCTTCGAGCCCTTTGGACTTTTATCTTATTCATACAGGTAGCTGAGCATAAGTGAATCTGTTCTTCTGCAAAGGGCTCAGTGTGTTTTTAAGGCCACATACTTCTTACACTCTGAAGAAGTGGAACGTGGAAGAAACACATTTTGGGATTCAGGGCAGAGGAAACTGTAGACAGTGTTTTAAAAAAAAGAAAAGACTTACGTAAAATCTGACTTCCCCTCCTACTTCTACTCCCTGGGTCTTCTCAAAGGAGCATATGACTTCTGTGAATGGACAGGTCAGGCACTGAGTAATGTTTTGGCTCCGTATTTATAAGAGAGGTAATGGATGCTGGCAGGGGCGCACTCTGGGAGATCTGTCCCATCTGTTAAGATATGCTATAGACTCCGTTGGAGATAGCTCAGTGTATTATCTTTCTATGAATCATCATTGCTCCTCTAACAGTGTGCAGAATTCAGTTCAGCATAGCTGGTAATGCTTTGGGTACATGTTAGGTAAGAAAGCTATTTTCTACAGTTCCTGCACTGTGCTGCTGGCTTATGCGCCTTCATTTTTAAGTTCACTTTTACATTATTATTCTCATCTGAGAGCTGCTGCTCTGTTACCTTCTAGAGGAGACTTAAAGCAGCACAGCATCTTTTAGCAGCTAAGGAAGGGACCTGCAATGGAATAATTTTTCTTACTTTTTGTTCTAGTTTTACTTGTTTCTAAGCAAACAGAGTTGTTCTGACTGACTTTTTCCCAAGACTGAACATATCAGGGGTGAATTTGTCCTGAAGACAGAATGTAATATAATGGACAGAATGTGAATTATTAACTTGGATGTTAATGAAATCTGAATGACCAGTGGAGTTTCTCCAAACACACTTTTTAAATATAAAAAGTGAGTTCTTGCACTCTTTAATCAGATTATTGGCTAAGGTTCAGGAATCATTTGGCAAAATTATGTAGTTTATTCAAGCTAGGTTTACATAATAGTTCATAATGGAGGAAAACCTTGTATCGTGACCAACCTTCAAAATCACCACCAGCCTTCAAAATTCCAAGCTAAAGTATAAAGAACCGCAGAAACGGATATAGCGATACCCAGGGAAATACCTTTATTCCCAAAGAGCTCAGCTGTAATAAGCAGAGCTCGTTCTATTAAATAACAGATTTTAACCTTCGGAAGGCCATGATTTTAATAAGCAACATTCATCCTGTTTTGCCTTTGTATAACTAATTAATTTAGTTATTTTCCTAAGAAAGTTAGGTTTTTTTAAAGGTAAATATTCATATACATTGATTTACATATAAAGATTGCTTTTATTTCTTTTTGCTAACCAGTAGAATGCTTTTTCATATATAAATGAAACTAGAACTTGGATTTTAAAACTTAGGGAAAATTCCTTAATGCTATTACAGTATAACAAAGCGTGTCTCTTATTTATTGGAATACTTGTTCTTATTCACTGTTGGGTAGAAATACCTTTGGGTAGAAAGAAAAAATCAAGTAACAGTTCAGAAAACTAGCTTTCTGAAAACAGTCTGATATGCAAAAAAAAGAAAAAAAAGAATGTGGAATGTGCTGGATGCATAGAAAAAAATATAACTATTCATTTAAAACTATATTATTTTAAAGAAATGTCACCAATAAGTGTTTGACTTATTATTTCTGGTCATCCAGTCCTTTGGAATTTTAGAACTAGTAAGACCAAGGCCCCTCAGACTTTTTATTCATAGCTTGAAAAAGGAAAACAAATTTTCCTACTGTTCAAATCCAAATCAGTTTCTCAGTTGGAATGAACTCATTGTTGACTTGGCAAAATTGAATAAATAGCAATGAGGAGGGTGTTCTCTCTGAGGCTGTAAAAGAGCCTGTATCGGTTATGAGTTTATCCCTTAACACATTCTGTTTCCATGGGGTAAGAAAAAGACTCCTCCAACTCAGTACTTGGTATCTGGTAAAAAATCCTTCAGAAGCACATGTGTATTTTTTAATTATGATTACTTCAAAAAGAATTTTAAAAACCTGAATTTAAAAGAGATAGGTAGTTTTATATGACAGAAGCAAATTCACTATTTTTAAAAAAACTTTTGTTGACTTTGTTAATAAGCAGGTGATCAGAAATTGTCCCTGTGGGCTTGTGTTCACCAGCCACTTGGATGCTCATTAAAACTTGCAAAGTGTCTGTGAGGGTACACCCTGATTCTGGAAATGGGCAGGCAGAGGGGCCTTCAGTGGTTTTGTATTAAAAGGAATTACCAGCTTGTGCATTAGGTGTCACTGCTGCCTAATCACTTGGGATGAAACCTCCTGTCTAAGGAGCTAGGGCACTTCGTGATGGGGTAGACAGATGCTGGGGATAGACCTTGTCCCTTTCCTCCTTTTGTCAAAGCTCCTCTGTGCAGCTCTTCCTCAGCTGGGGTTTATTTATGTTGGACCAGCTATTTCCTTTGGTTAATAGCCCTGGGCTAAGAGTATCTGAAGTGTGACATTCAATAAAGATTTTGGAGAGACAGAGCACCTCATCTCCATGGTCTTTGAGGTCTGGGCAGAGCTGCACTGTCACCTGAGGTTTTATGGAAGAGGGAAAGCATCCTGACAAGTTAAAAGTTACTACACTCTGTTGAGGAGGCTTACATTTTGCAAGCAAATAAATCACACTAGCACAGATAACACAAATAGCTGATTAGAAGAACATTAATTTCCAAGCAAAAATGGTCATTTAAGGCCATTGGGTTGGGCTGCAGAAAGAGACAGCTACATATAGGAACAGTATAGTGTTGCAGGGTAAATATTTATGTGCAGAGCAGAGCAGGAAGGTTTTCTGGGATTGCCCATGAAGTATTAAAGAGTTTTGAGGTGTTTCCACTGTAGCATGTGGTAGCCTTGTAACTCATGAGTTTGAAGCTGTTTGAGGCCATACTCTTACTTGTTTGGGAATGAAAGTCAGAATCCAGTTTGCAGTTTGGGCTGTAATTCCTTTGCCTGATAATGCAGATAAAAGCTCCTCTCCTTGGTGCCAAAAGCATGTCATTACCTCCCCACAGTTCCCCCAAAGCTGTATTTTCCTGACCTCATTCTGTGTCTTTGATTACATGTATATCCGCTGGGTGATTGAGACTGTGTAATCTTCTGCGTTTCTGCGTAGCTCTTGAGGGAAGATGGCTTTGAGAAATCTTCTTCCCAGCATGCTGCTGATTAACCAGCAGCTCTTGCCTGGGTTCGGGTGGGCTACTGGGAGTTACTCAGTAATTACTGCAAAGGGGGAAGACCAGCCTAAAATCAGCATGTCTGCTGGAATATCTTAAAGAAGTTGGTGGCAGAAGTGGCTTCGACAGATAGCAGTTCAGTGCAGGGAAAGAAGAAAAAAATCCCTGTGGAATATGTCTGTTTAAAACCAGAATATTTTTTTATTTCTTTGTTCAGGCCAAATCAAAGGACACTGAACATTTTGGCCCCAGAAAGTATGACTAAACAATACAAAAGGGTAACATCTTCCTTACTCTTTTATAACTAAAAAATATTAAATCCTAAAGGAAAAAATGATTTGCCAGGGTTTTAGAAAAGATCTGAACACCTTCCCGCAAAATGAGGCAGGCAAGTATCTCTCAGAAAAGTTAAAGTCACCAATGAGCTGTGCAAGTTTTACCCCATGGCTGAAGTGTGGCTGATGTCCCATATGAAAACAGCTCATCAGCCCACAGCTTTCCTGGGAGGGATGCTGGCTGAAGGGTGTCAGGTGGTCCCATCGCCCCCGTGTTGTAGTGTCAACACCTGGAAATGCAGACTTTACAACTATTCTAGTCTAGATCTAATGCTGTATGTCTCTGATTTAAGATGCCTGAATTGTGCCCTAAAAGCGCCTCTTTATTCCCAGTGAAAGTCAGCGCCCTTTAAACTCAGATGTAGATACATATCAGAGTTGATCAGAGGAATCCCATACTTGGTAATTTGAATCGCCAGTTTTAACAATGATATAAGCAGTAAGATTCTATTTTTAAAATAGTGATGCTTAAAATTATGCTGCCCTTTTTTTTTTTTTTTTTAATCTTACTGCTTTTCCTATAAAAGGTTCATTTTCATTGGTTAGAAAAGCAATTAAAACAAATGAGCACGTCATGTTCAATTTGGTGCTTGGGGTTTTTTAGCCAAAAAGGACACATCTAGAAATATTTATTTAGGTAAATAGCTTTAGGTTTATCGAGATTCTCAATGTTTTCTGAATTGCAGTTTTCAAGCTGTATTTAGGTGGAAACTAACTAACTTTTGACCTATTAATGGTCAAAAGCTAATGTTATAATTTTAGTAATATACTTGTCAGAAAGTATGGAGTAAACAAAAAAACTTATGAAATCATTGTTTTGCATGTAAAATCAATGAAGCTAACAGCTCTCTGAGAAGCCATAATGGTATCACAGAGCAGGCCTGTGTACCACAGGCGTAGTATCTAATAGTCGGGTGAGGTAATCACAGCATTGCCTAGGTGGGAAGGGACCTTTCAGATCATCTGGTTCAACTGTCAACCTAACATGGACAAAACCTGTCACTAAACCATATCTCTGAGCACCATGTCTACCTGTCTTTTAAATACCACTGGAGATGGTTGTTCAACCACTTCCCTGGACAGCCTGTTCCAACGCTTAATAACCTTTTCAGTGTAAATTTTTTTCCTAATATTCAGTCTAAGCCTCTCCTAATGCAGCTTGAGGCCATTTCCTCTTGTTCTATGCCTGTTATTTGGGAGAAGAGACTGACCCCCACCTTGCTACAACCTCCATTCATGTAGTTGTAGGGAGCAGTAAGGTCTCTCCTCAGCCTTCTTTTCTCCAGGCTGAACAACCCAGTTCCCTCAGTTGCTGCTCATAAGGCTTGTTCTTCAGACGCCTCACCAGCTTTGTTGCCTTTCTCTGGACACTCTCCAGTACCTCAATGTCTGTCCTTGGAAGGATTTCTGGAGGTGCTCAGCCAGCTCAGAGCCCAGCCGCTTTCATAGTAATCAATAAGGCATGAAGTCAGTGGGGATCACACCCTCTGGAGTCTCTGTGTCTTCTCATGCCTTTGAAGAGCAGTTACCTTTTCTCCAAGAGCTGATCCTGATGAGGGATATACTCTGGTCAAATGATTTCAACAGGAAAATAAATTGTCTTGCTTTTGTAAAAAAGCTGTCTCACGTTTCTCAGCAGTGCAAATGAAGCAAAGATTCTTTCTGCTCCTGTGAGCTAACTTAAATGCTCAGCACAAATTCCGGCAAACTTTTTTTTTTTTTTAGCGTACAACAGAGTCTGAAAGTGCTTTCAGTCAGGAGAAATGTAAATATCAGAACTTGCTCAATTGCAAAGATTGAAAATAATGTAAATATTTAATGTAGTGCATGACTTTGCAACTTATTTATAAGGTGAGCTGACCTCAAAAGTTTCCTTAACTACATATAACTAAAGAATAGCACCTTTTATCTCATTGGAGTTTAAGGAGAGCTCATTGATTCAGAATATTTTTAAAGTGTATGTAAACAGTTTTCAGGTATTAAATCTTGGCCTTCATGTAGTGTGTTATAAAATTAAATGTAACTTTAAGCAGGCCTATTTTTTTAAAACAAAATTATGTTTAAATAGGAAAAAATACTAGCTGCTATGAAGCAGCAAATGTTATCCATCCTGTTAGGATTGTTTAAAAACGCATCAGTTTTATAGGTTAGTTTGGCACATGTAAATTAAAATTTATCAGGCTGGCTGAGGCTGGTGATGCCAATAGCCTGTGTCCTTCCGTCCAAGGGACTAGAGCTCTGGCAGTTAGACAGTGAGTTTGGTGTGGGCGTTTCGAGCATGGAGACTGATTGAGTGGAAGTCTTCAGACAGAGAGGCCATTTGTTGCCTCAGCCAGGAAAGTAAGAAAGTGTTGTGGGAGCTGATAGACTGGCAGAAGTTCTGAAAGGCAGAGGCTGTTTCCTTGACTGCCGGCAGGGATCAGAATCCCATCTTCTTGGCACGGTGTTGTTGACCAGGTTGGAAACCAACCCACATCTTCATTTGAAGAACAAGGAAATGACTTGTGAGAGTCCTGGTGGCTTGTGGAAGCAGATAGGTACAGAGCCTCCCTGTGCATTATTTCTGTGACTGTGGCTTGCCTCTCCTGCCTGTACCCTTTGCCATCTAAACTCATTCCCACCACCTTCTCCCAGGTCTTTCTTCTGCAGGGAGCAGCCTGGGCAGCAAGTGATGCAGCAGCATCAGCCAGGGTCTCTCTGAGATTCATTTGAAGCAGGGAGAAGAGGTATATAAAGCAGATAAGAGGATGTTTGAGTCATGGAGAAGTCTATCACCAGCTCATACATCCTTTACACAGCAGAAATAGCACTAGAAATGCCTCACACAGCTCAGTCACACTTGCCCCTGTGAAGCTTGAATCAATTTTCACACTGCTAATGCAACAGCTGGTGAGTAAGCCAACAAGAAGACACAATAGACTCAAGCTCAGTAGTTCAACAACCTTCCAGTCTCCTCTTGAGCTGCAGTATCAGTTGGGGTCTTCACCCTGGGGACCATATTTCCTTGGGAAAGGCCAAGAAGATTGCTATGTCTGGAGGAAATACTGTTTTTCTTTGCAGACATTTCTCTTTAAGAGAAAGGTGTTTCAAAGAAAAGTTAAAACTCAGCATATTAAGCCTGCCTCAAATGGATATGTCACTTTTATTGGAATTCTAATTAAATGTAGACTCATAAAAAAAGTATACCTTCCCAATTTAAATATGGCTGGCTCCCACGTCTATACGATTCCAAAACTTATGACGACAGATTAATGACTAGACTGAAAGTCTGTCATAACCTGGTAGGATAAAACTAATCCAAATTGACTATATGCCATGATTTTATGACACAAAGTTATTGAAAAGTAGAAGTATAATTAAGTGGAAATATAATAGAGGAAGCGTTTTCGGAGCTCTGGCACTGTGGCAGAGCCTGCCACCTGATACGGTTGGTTAGAATAGCAGGTCTAGAGTAGTAACACATTTTTATGCTACTTTTTAAAGAAACTGTGACTCAAGTAGTCCATCGCTGAAATTCATTCTGAAAAAAAAGTGTGACAGCTTTGGCACTTATGAAACAGAGGTGCCTTGTTTAACTGGGTGACACTAATTATAAGTAAAGAGCTCTATAAACACACTCCTTTGTTCTCTGGAAGCTGGACAACATATAATAAAACTCTGGCGTTACAAAAATGTGATCTATAAATAAATAGAAATTAACTACACTTGTTTAATTGAACACAGATAAGAAAATAAGTCAGGACCACTTAAGCTTATTTTTGAGGTTTTGTGTTTTTTCTGTCAACAATGCTACTGAAATGGTCTTTGGAGTACCTCCATCTGTGGCTTTCCCTGGTGTAACTTACATACAGGATCAGCTGTGCGCTGATCCAAGCTACTCAGTTTATACACTCAAGGTAGCAATTTTTGTCCAAATCTCTAATTCTGCGTTAGACTGGCTACAGGTACAGTGCAGATGCTTGGGCTAGTGATTACCGAAGTCAAAGGCAACACAGTCATGTCAGCATTATGTTCTACCTGAGGCAATACATCCTAGTGAGAGGCTGAACAGATGTGTGGTTTTGAGACAGAGGTAGGATCTGAACCCCTCCCTGCAGGCACACCAGATTATTTAATGCTAGCAGGATTTTTCTGCTGTGTGCCTTTCCATTGCACGGGGGAGATGTATCCTAAGTGGTGTTGCATCCTTACACGGAAAAAAGAGTGGAAAAGTCTAGATGGATGTGTGTATTGGTATAGAGAGATCAGACTTCAAGGAACAGATTAGTTAAATGCCAAGTATTGTATAATTTACTGGTGAGATTTATCTCCACCATCCTGCATGTCTGAAACCTACACAAAGCTCATCTATGATAATTATCCAGACCTTTCTGTAGCTGGTAGAGGAAGTGATGTTCTTCCAGAGGGTGAATTACCACACGAGTAGTAGACACCTACGCTGTGTCGTGTTGCTATTACAGAACAGCTACTTGAAAATGCCTCGAGTATTGTAGGTACAACATACTTTGTCATTACTTAACACACTGTTTTGATATCAGGCCTTAGGATATTCCAGGTATTTCAGTACAAATAATGTTTTAAGCACTGCCATACTGAGTGTAGAACCAAAGAAACAATCTAAAGTTGTTCTGGTTTGTGATTAGGACTATGTGTTCTGTGTAGGTGAAGTGTCATAGAACCATAGAATGGTTTGGGTTGCAAGGGATCTTAAAGATCATCTTGTTCCAACCCCCCTGCCATGGACAGGGACACCTCCCACTGGACCATTGCCTACCATTTCGACACAAAAGCTTATTCAAAGTCATCATGAAACGCCTCCCTCCTTCAGATCCATTTCTCATTTTTTCACTGTTTGGAAATCCACCTGCTGATCTCTGTGGTGGAGGTGATGAGGCGTATCAGTAGGCAGTGGGTCCTTCGACATAGTGGATTTTAGGAGTATGAGGGGAGGTGACTGCGGGCTATGTTTATGAGATTTTCACAGTCTGCTTCAGTGGCTGATTTATGCAGCATGCTTTTACGTGTCCTTTTATTCCAAAACCCACCCTGCAGGCCAAGCTGTATTTTGATAATGTGGGGCAACGTTTTGTAACTGCTCTCTTGTAAATAGCGTGAATTCTGACAATTTGGGTATTTTCACAAGTCCTATTGGCAATTAGTTGTAAAATCCGCAACAGCGCAGCCGTGATGCTGCCACCACCGTGGACAACAGGAGGCTTTTCCCTTACCTTCTCCTTCCTGCCTCCCCATCAAGCCCACTATGGACTTTTTCATTGCACTGGTGAGCCCAGCCTTAAGACCAGTGCGGGAGGGTTGGGGAGGACACTGGCTCAGCATGACCAGATGCGCCAGGGGGGACAGTGGTGCTGGGGGCTGCGGTGGTGCAGGGAGGGGACAGTGTTGTGTGGGAGTGGTGGTGCGGGAATAGTCAGGGAGTGGAGGTGTGAAGAGCAGCAGCGTGGGGAGCAGCGGTGCGGAGAGAGGAGGTGTGAAGGGAGAGGAGGTGAGGGAGCAGTGGTGCGGGGAGCAGCCATGTGCGGGAAGAGGCGGGCCGTCTGGGAGAGGGGAAGTGGGG
>VXBW01006619.1:2095255-2109071 GCA_013400375.1 Thinocorus orbignyianus | reverse complement strand
GAGGTGTGAAGGGAGAGGAGGTGCGGGAGCGGTGGTGCGGGGGGCTGCCGTGCAGAGGCGAGCGGCGGTGCAGGAGCGGCGGTGCGGGGAGCAGAGGTGTGAATAGCGGAGGTGTGAATAGCGGAGGTGCGGGGAGCGGCGGGCAGCGGCAGCGGGGCCGGGCCCCTCTAGAGGGAGCCCTCCGATGAGGAATGGCGCGGAGGGAAGGCAGAGCCAGGCGCACATCACATCACCCCGCATCCCTCCCGTCCTGTTAAAAACTGAAGGCACCCGAGCCCCGCGGTAAGTCTGCCCCTGCCCACCGCAAAGCTACAGCCTTATCGGCCTCTATTAACCAGGGAGCGCGCATCCTCACCGGCCCCAGGCTGGGGTCATCGACATGACTTTGGTTCTTTGCTGGAGTTGGGTACATCAGTGCACGCCTCGAAAAGGCTCTTTAGAGATGCTATTTGCGTGGAAATCCTTGAGAGTGGGATCTCAGCGGCAGAGCGGAGGGGCTGCAGGCAGCGTGAGGAAGGAAATGCAGCGGGGTGTGTGTTGCAGCTTACACATCTTGCACATTTTGGACATGAGGTGTAAGGTGAAAGGCCAAGAGGCTTTAATTACAATTGCAGGAGAACAATTGGCAGCCTGAGTGCTTTCCTGGGATCAGAAAACACGCTATTATTATTAGGGATGAGGGAAGAATATAGACAAAGTTATTAAAGAAGTTAGTTTTAAAAAATGAAGTCTGTATTCTGAGCAGGTTTTCATGCCTTTGCGATCACTGTACTTAAATTACCTGCTCTCTCATCAGCAGACACTTTACCAATTTTTCAAATAATATTTACTGCTATTTAGTTTCTTTTAAACTCCTTACTGCAGAGAAATAACAAAGTTTTAGGATATCTTCGTTATAAAACAGAGCCAAATTAGGTAGCTCACTCTTACAGAAGCTGAAATAACTGAAGTGCTGGGAGCTAAGCAGCTTGCAAAAAGTGTGCTAGGTAGAGATTTGCAATGTGGAAACAAACATGAAGTTTTATGTGCCTTTCCTATATTATTGAGTAGTGTATTTTAAAACTCCAGATTGCCTCAGAGTTGTGAAGAACATTAAATATGTTGCCAATTGAAAATATGACTGTTTACTTTAAGTGGCACCTGTAAATTCAAAATGAAATAGAAAATCAAACTGAAAAGAGAAATTCATTAAACTGAAATAAGCTTGAGTGAATAAGTGCAATATCTCACTCACTTGAAAAACCATGGGGTGAGAGCTTGTTTGCCGGAGACTTTTGGGCCTCCCTATGTAGTTTTTAGCCTGACATTTCTAAATGGTGTAAGTACTTAAAAGTTCTGGGTATTTTCAATTACTATTGTTAGACAGAAAACAAGCTCTGGTTTCTTCAAACCTTATTTCGTTGAATGTGTCTGAGTCATAGGAAAAGTCATTCCATCATGTCTAGAAACTGTTTTTATTCAGAGCACTTGTGAGGAAAGAAAATAAACAAGTATTAGTTCCTGCCACCATTCATTTCAGAACAGTTAAAACCAATATAATTAGGTCTCAGACTTCTTTTTTTTTTTAAAAAAAAAAAAGTCTGAATGAAAAGATATAAGATTATATGTGTCAGTTGCTGAGCATTTGGCATGAACAGCTTTTCCAACACTTGCTCTGGTTATTATAGGGTTTGAGTTGTAAATGACTGCATTCAGCAGCAAACCTGTCAGGTTGGAGAGCTTTTCATTAAATGTTTGATCTAGAAATTTTTAATCAGTGCACAAATAAAACAAATTATTAAAGTACTACATCAGCTACAGCACATGTAATTGGGATGAACGGAGTGATGTAACTGGTGGGGAACAGCGCAAGCATTCTTAACAGAAGGCCTGGAGCTACAGAACTTGTTACCACTGGAGATGAAACAGAGCCTGAGTCTTAACCTGTGTCTTGAAAATGGTAAGATGCACCTATTAAAGACATTCCCAAATAACCTGGTGATAAATCATGTGTGTTGTACAGCTTTACTGGAGAAACTGGGGAGGGATCTCCGGCTAGAATACCTTGTGTTTGTGAAATAACACTGGGATGAAATGTGTGCTGAAAACACAGCAGATTTTATTTATGAAAGAAAACATGAGCATTTTATATCCTCAAGTTTTTACCGCTGTTCTCTGTCCTAGATGAAGGCAAATCTGTAAGATCTACTTCAGGAATTTA
The DNA here is from genome assembly GCA_013400375.1 of Thinocorus orbignyianus. Taxonomy (NCBI): domain Eukaryota; kingdom Metazoa; phylum Chordata; class Aves; order Ciconiiformes; family Thinocoridae; genus Thinocorus; species Thinocorus orbignyianus. Next base: position 2,106,871 of record VXBW01006619.1, on the reverse strand, counting down.
TCTAATGAAAACTATTTTGTGACTTCAGTACATTAATCAGAGGTAGTTGTTGTAACTGCGCTGAAGTCGATAGACCTACTCTGACTTCTGTAGTTGATGCTCTGATACAAGTATTATTAACATTTTTGCTTAAAAACAGCTGGTCTGAAAATACCAGTAACAAGATGTTGCAACTAGGCTCACAATTAAAAGGGGAGCTCATTTACATGTAGCAGGTTGAAAACCAGCACCACATAAGAGACGGGCACAGTGTTACTCTGCACTTCTAGCAGGTTTCTTTGAGTGATTTTGTTTGACATTTATATCTAGGACTTCTGTTGACTTAATTTTTGTTTCCTGTCTTTGAAGAAATTAATTTAGGAAAGCTAATACAAAAGCAGGGAGTTACATTTTGCTCTGAAGGCTGCAATAAAGCTAATGTTTCATGGCTGAAAAGTCTGCCTTATGTCACTCTATCAGTGGCTGAGAACGAGACTGTTGCCTGCAGGTTTGTGTGCTCAGAGTTGGCGGCTGGGGTAGGTCAGTGAGTATTCCCATCGTCCAGCTCAGGGGTGAAATCTTACCCCTGTACAAATCACCAGAATATTTACTGCTGTTTTTAGAGGAGACAGAACTTCACTTTTAAACCTTTGATTTGGCAGCAGCAAGGGATCCCCGCAATCCAAGTATCACAGGGGTCACATGCCAGTCAAGCGCCTGTCAGCTTCGTGTTGGGCTGTGCATACAAACCTCTGCTCGTTTTCATGTTCAATCCCATATATGACAGAGGTAGAGAAACTCAAGCTCTACTTCTGGTCTGGAGCCTCACGAGCTCTGCAACAACAGGAGGAGAAATATGTCTTGAAAATGCAGGATCTGTCAAGATTAAGCACAACCCTCATGACAAAAATTCAGGCCTCTAAACATGTATGTTAGCCAATGCTCACCACACAGGAAGGCACCAAAGATAAAGGAAAGCAATTATTGGTCAAAAATCTTTCAAGTCTCGAACTTTAATTCTGTTATAGCTGCCAGGCTTTGGTGATGCCTTCCTGCAGGGTGTGGGACCTGGAGGTGTTGGAGCACCAGCCGTGGCAGCAAGAATGGTGCCAGGGGGCTATTATTAGTTTTCTTTGGCAAATATGCTTTGAATTCTCTGTAGGATAAGGGGATTAAGATGTTTTAATAATTGCTTTAAGATGGAAGCTGGTTCTACTGCGATGCCCTGGGCCATAGGCAGCCCCACGTGTCCCTGCACAGCCTTGGCTGGCTCCGCAGTTGGCAGCCCCAAGGGTGCTCTGTCTCCCTCCCCGTGTGTCTTTCTGGACTGTTGTGGGGACACAGAATGTGCCTAATACAATTTCTCCTCCCTTGTAGACTTTACTGCTGCTGTGCCTTTAAAATATAAGATTTCTTTCCTTTTTTTCTCCTTCTGTTTTTTCATTTTTTGTTTGTTTGGTTGTTGTTTTGTTGGGTTTTTTTAAAGTTCATCCCTTGCATTTTGAACAGTAATTTATACCCTATGTGCCTTATCTCAGATAAGATAAAAATAGTGGCTTCACTCCACCAGCTTAATCAGTTGTGTTAATATCTCTGATAGTAGGTTTGGCTCCGAGTTTGCATTACCCCATGAGGGCTATGTCTGTGCAGGCACAGTCTATAGATACTTTTAAAAACTACTGCATATTAAAAAAAAACAACCCAAAACTGCATGATGAGATAGTAGTTCTAAAGTGCTGTTTTAAAACACACACACACACACACACACACACACACACAAAAGTTTTCTTTCAGTTTACAATAATATTTAAAACACAAGGACCTTTTCTCAGATCAAACAAATTAGAATATTTTGGTTTTTATATTGCTTTTTAGACACACTCTACCAAAGTACAAGCTACTGCTTATATACACTGAAAAAAGCTTTCAATTACAAAGTGTGAAAATCCATCATATGTTTCTGTAAATATGGTAAACAAAAATATAGTTAGATGGTAGCATTCCCCGTCTTCAAAGAAGGATGACTTTAGTATGGGCTAGTACTTAATGGTACCTGATTGGTTTTACTTATCTTCTGTTTCCCTGAAAATGTCCTCACATACTACATCTCATGGTTTGCCTGGCTATTTTCTGTTACAATTTCAAGCCTAATGCTTCCAAAAGAAAGTAAACTTCTTAGAGAATAGCTAGCTCCCTGTTCCAAAATTACTCACGTCCAGAGGCTTTTTCTTCTAGAAATACTAACTGCAACAGACTTCTAGACAAACTTTCTCTTTATAATTTCATTCCTGAGTCATCGATGACCTCGGTGTTTATCTGTGTTTATATTTTAGTAAGTCACAGCACTTCTTCACTGTCTCTGATCGTCTTCCCTGATGTGTCCTGTATGTCCTGCACAGTGGGGAGAAACTGGGATGTAAACACTGAGTCAGCAATTAATAGTAAAACTTGTATGAGCATCACCGAGTCTAGGATTTCAGCGTAAGTCTTTTTCCCCTTGCGTTTCCAGCAGGCTTTTTGCCATCTCTTAGGGCTTTCCATAAACAAATTGTCGCGATTGCGTTCTTTTGTTCTACTCTCTGCACACAATTATGTTGTCATATCTCTGTGTCTTCCCAGGTATTTTTCCTAAAGAAAACCAGCTCTATCTCTGCCCGACCATTTAATTTTCATTCTAGCCCTATGATCTTTACAGCGCTGTTTATTTCATGCTACCTTGTGCTGAGTGTCATCGGATCTTCTGGCAAGAGTTGTGTCAGTTTTCTCCCCTGACATTAGCTATTTATCTTCACTACTAAAACAATACTTGAAACCGTTTAGAATTACAGCTTCAGAAAAACAAGTTCTCTCTGTTTCCATGATGCACCTGTATTTCTTAAAGGCATTTCTAGTCAGCCTTGCCATAGTTGACTGATTTTTAGTGGTGCTCTTTGCTTAAAGGAGCTAGGTAATCCATCCTGGATATTTAAGTGCATTCATCTTTTCTAGCAGCAGAAAATACGAAAAGTTCTTATAGTCACCATTCAAGCTCCAATGTGTTCGTTCCAACTATACAAATGGGGACGAAGGATACTCTGTGCCTGGTTCGTATAGCAGTTATGGAGGTAAAATTCTCTTGAATTTAAGATGAGCTTTTATTGAGCTGGAAGGATGAGATTTAATTTCTATACTTCCCTGTTATTTGTTCATACAGAGCACCCCTTCCACCCATGCTTCCTTGTAATTTACTGGCAGGGCCTTAAGAGACTTTTATGATGACAAATATACTGGGAATTTACTTTTAGTGCTGCTTTTATGAATGAAATACATCACTTTCAAAAGAAGGAATTAATTTTCTGTATCAAGTTGAGTCTGAATTGGAATTTTTTTGTTTATTTACACAATATGTTAATTTGGTTGCTAGTGTTGCTGTTTGGTGAAGTGTCTGAATAAGTGTCTAATTTGTAACTTTGTGTAATATGTAAGAAAAATCCTCTCCTTGGAGCTTTCACTGCACTTCATGTACCTTGTGTTTTAGAAACCCTGGGCAGCCTTTTTAATTTGCTCCTCTTAAATATTACTCTGCAAATATAACTATCTTTGGAGCATACATTGTGTTGCTTGATCCGTGATAGGAGCGGGAGGAGAAGAGAAAATCAGGGCTCATGCCATGTACTGTGTCTGTTCTCCTACTTCTCAATTTTCTGTCACTTTCATATGCCATTTCTTCTTTTTCATACTACAATGCTGAAGTTTGGAGACTAACATAATGCATTGCAGAATAAAATATCTGACTTGCAAACACTTATCTGTCTTGTTTTCTTGCATTATCATCTAAGATCAATGAATGTCTCCGTTTTGGAAGTGAGGGTGTTTGAATGTTTTTCCTTTTCAACTAAAGAACAAGATGTGCAAAAGAAACTTGCAAAAGTAACAAATGAATAATTGAGAAAGAGTTAAAACTAATGTATTTCTTAGTGGCAAATATAGAACGTGCTTCGAAAATCCAGTCTGGAACTCACCTACATGCATGTACGAGTTTTGTAAATGTTTTTCTAGGAGTAACTAGGAGAGGCATTAATGCCCGAGTCTCCAGTCTCCAAACTATTTGCAAACTGCTCCAAGTATTTTGCTGTAATTTTTTTCCAATGTAGTCACTCATTGGATCCGGCTACATTTTAATGATTGATTACAGACACGGAATGAAACGTTGGCCCCGCTGAATCCATGGGAGTTTTCCTATTGACTTCAGAGAAGCTAGGTTTTTACCCATGGATTTACAGCATCAAAATGCAACAAACCTGATTCTGTAGTTCAGCTAAACTAAAACCCATGACACATTCTGTGTTACAAGAACGAAAGCAAAGTTATACCCTTTCTAAAGGTCGTTTTGTGCATCTATAAGCTTTTGATTAAATGAATGTTTTTGCACCTGTTGGAGTAAAAGTAATAAAAACTCAAACTGCTGTTGTTGTTTTGGTATGTGCGTCTAATTTTATAATACATACTGCAGTAGTTCTACTAAATTAAAAAAATCGGAAGTTAGAGGTGGTTTTTTTCATACACTGGTAATATAATCTCTATGTCACATGTGAACGTACCATGTAATTTATATAGTCGTGATGTCAGCAGTATATTATGTAAGTTCTTAGTGGCAGATGAGGTTCAGTAGCACAGACTGATTTTTGTTTTACTGATTTTTTAGTAATTTTCTTGTCGAAAAAAGTATTTTAACCTTTGACTTGCTGTAGCTTTTCATTTCTTCCTGATAGGGATGCTCTCTGCATGTGTCTAAACCAAATCACACGAAGAGGTTGTTATTAACTTTCTATATTGTTTGTGTGAAATGCTGGCAGTTCTGCATGGCAGCAAACATTCCGCTTCTCCTGCTCCACCGTCCCAGTTAGGAACATTGCGATTGCATGGGAACTGCTGGAATTATTCCTCACCATCTCCTTCTCAGCTAAAAAATAAGGCAGAAATTTGACTCTCCCTGCACAGAGCCTAACTAAGCAGACTATGCGGAGAACTTTAAGAGGGGCTGTAAATCCATCCACTGTGGAGAGGTTCATTACAACCCTTCTGCAGCCCTCACCTATGGGCTAAAACATGAGCTTTTACCCTCAATTGACATAACTTGAGCGTCTGTGGGACTTCCGTTAGGACAGTTCATGTATTTCTCCCTATCTCTTGGGTTGATGTGTCAGTGTTAGTACCAGCATCTGAAATAAAGTACTTGTGGATTCTAGTGCAAAATGTTTTCTACTCTTCTGTTTCAAGCAGGAAAAAACTTGAAGTGAGTCATACAAAGTTGTGAATAAGCTGACTTTATAGTACATTTAGAGGAGGAAGAGCAACCTTTGCATCTCTGAAATTCTTCACATCCACAAGAAGAACACTAGTGAGGGAGTCTGTTAAAGAAAAGTTAATTATATTTACAATATCTTTAAGATCTTTTTGCCATGTGATCCCATGTTTTTTATGCAGAAATAGAGCTGCTGTGTTATTCCAGTCCATTAATAATCAGAGATGTGACCAAATAATGCAGATAAGAATTTGCAGAAGAATTTGTACTTCTTCCTTCTTATTTAAAAATGGTTTCCAAATCAGACTCTGGAAACATGCCGTCTCTTTCACCTCCTATTTTTCATTCTACTCCTATGACAGGAAAACGAGAAACCCAGACAACAAAAAACAGATGTCAAAGCACAATCAAACAGCAAAAATCTATATAAGCCTACATATACGTCTGACTGGAACTATACTATCAAAGAATTTGTATCAAAACTGTTCTTTCATATTCACGCACTAATTAATTAAATTATAACTAGGAATATTCCAACAAGAATCAAAAGGGATAAATTAAATATAAAAGAAGTCATGCAGGACCTCTATGGGAAAATAAAAACATGAATAATTTTGTGTAATCAAAATTTCTCATCTTGAAAAAGCATGGAAGAATGGTGTCCAGCTATGGAGGACAGAATGTTCTTTGAATTTTTATGGATGTGGAAGGAAATATAAAGTCTCTCTCTATCTCCCTGGAATAGACCAAATGACATACAGCTATGACGAAGAGATTGTTTGGATATCAGAGATCAGACCCACTTGGAGAACCGTTGCGTCCTCACTCGTGCATGAGAGATGACGAGTTAAATGGCATTGTGTGTCAGAGCTGAGGGAATGTGTGCTCAGCACAGGCATCAAGAACAAGTGTGTGTTGGGATCTGAAGGACAGGAGGTTGGACAAACACTGTTTGCTTCCTGACATACTGGGATTCCTCACAGGTGGAGCAAGAGAAACAGTGAAAAAGAGGAGACAACAGTCTGTCTTGCAGTTCTGGGCCTACCACATGCCCTGGCTGTTCTCACCAAGTTCAGGAGGCCAGAACACACCTTTCTGCATTGATCAGCTTCCTTCAGGGTCTTATCTGCAGGAAAGACTGTGCCTCTCCATTCTGCTGCCCATTTCTTTTTTTCATAGGGCAGAAACATAACCCGTGGCTCCTCTTAAGTTTATCAAAAGTAAGGAGAAACATGGAATAAAACTAACTTTGACTAACTTGGGAAGAGCTAAAAGCCATCATTTTAAGCGTTGCTTAAAGTTCAGTTAGATGTCCTGGATCAGCACATCACAAACTTTGATTAAAAGCCTGCAGGTATGGAAAGAGCCTCCTTCTACCCCCAGCTCTATTGCTTCTCAGTAGCAACGCACACTGGTTTTGTCCTGCAGACACTCAGCAGGTTGGTTCGGACTGGGGAGTTTGGCGCTAAGAGTTTTGATACTTCATGGGTAACCTTCTAGGAAATGGAAAAGAAATGGCATCATCTCTGGGCTGTGGCTTCTGCAGCATAGATGTGGCGAAACACAGATAGCTCCTGTTTGGTTCAACCAAATTCCAGTCAATTTGCCTTTGCAGATAAATGCTGTCAAAGAGAACATGAATCCCATTCTCAGTGTCTCACATTAGCAATAGGAGTGTCAGAGCCTAGAACATCATTCAGAAATAGGAGAGAGCTAAGATTCCAATTTGATGTTGTAAAAACCAGGAGGCATCTTAAATTCTAGAAAACAGGGAACTGTGGCAGTTAATACCATTATGGGACCCAAATATGCTCCCATCTAAATTCACCCTATAGATGTATGTAGAAGAAAAGGCACATTAGCCTTTTCTTGCAAAGCATTTTTTTTGGGGGGGAAGGGGGCATCATACACGCTCCTACTGAGACCTGGCTCCCTTTGTTTGATGTCACCTGCTTAAGACAGAGGAATGTCATCAGGTAAGGGCAAGACCACTAGATGAATGAGAGAGGAGAGGGACCTAGAACAAAGAAGCGCAGACATGACTTGCTTGGTATCCCACAGGACTGTTTCACATCCCTGTGCTGTATCACTTCCTTTCCTCTCCAGCCCACTGGAGAAATGACAAGTCTGAACAGGAACATTGCTTACCATTTAAATCTCAGTTAATATAAGTTTTTTAAAATGTCAAATAATACTTAACTACAACTTAACTGTACTTATTCTCCTTATTTCTGTCTCAGCTTTAAGACTAAGCTGGTACTTCCTAGTGAGCCCCTTACACCATAGAGAGTGGTTGGTTCCCTTTGCTCATATCCCTTTCAGCCTACTACTAAAATAAATAGAGATGAGATCTGAGCAGAGATGCCATAATTACAGAATCAAGTGTCGCATAAACCCACCAGATTTACATTTGTTCACAATATCACTAGGATTATTCCACATTAAATACCATAATTTTTACCCCCTTTAAAAATGCTTTTTACTATCACATGGAGTAAAGCACACGTTAAGACCTAGAAATCAATTTTTTTCCTTACCATTTTATTTCTAGGGCTTCACTTATGTGTGACTAGCATAGATCTTTATCAAAGAGAAAAGAGTGCTGAATGACTTTGTTTTACTTTTTGCAGGTAGTTTTACATGATAAATGTGGAGATCTGAAGTGTTTAGCAGCATGTGAGGAGGTGAATAAATTACAGTTCGATTAGACTAAAAGATATTGCTGAAAAGTACTTGTAACGAGATAACTGCAAGTGCCAAATCTGAGAGTAACACTCAACACTGGCAGCAGCTTAGTTAAATATGTGGTTAATGATGTTAGAGGAAGAATGGGTATGTAAAATATTCAGCTGTGCCAGCAGTAAATATTAATTTTATGTGACAGCAATAGTGTCTTACTGAGACTGATATTTGACATACAAAACTCCTATAATTATTTTAATATCTTTACTTCCCAATGATTTTAATGATATGACAAAGATTTTAGGTGTTTGCTGAAACAGCACTACTGTCATTTACTATCAATCAAACCAAATGTCATTCTAACTCATTTAACTGCAAAAGTCTGAGTAGTTTTCATACCAATTAAGCTAGTGCTATAAAGTGTATGTTCTTCTTGTGGGGTTTTATAATTGAAGAATAAAAATGACGAAGACCTATCTGGAAAACACTTATTAGAACATATAATCCAGAAAAGTACTTAAGGAGGGATTTTGCCACCAGAAGAAAGCAGCTTTATAAAAGCCCAAACATAAAACTAGAAAATCACGATATGACTTCCTACTTTTAAATTAGTTGTGCAACAACATTACAGATAAAACAGGTAGTTGATTGCTCATGTACTTGATTGCTCATTACTTTTGGTTATAAGTTTCTGCAATCATTTAAAAACATTGCCAAGTTTTGAAGCATTCAGGATGGAGTTTTCCATGCCAGGTGCCTGCCCTAGGCAGGAGTATTTTGGAAAGCTGCTTCCAGAAGTCAGTCATCCCAGAAAATGTAAATTTCCTTGTCTACCATTATCCCAAATCTCACAAGGCTTTTATTAATTTTTTAAATTTTTTTCTGGGAACATCTGGAGCTTTTGGAGCAAAAGCTTGAAGTCCTGCAGAATGATTGTCTCACTATCACAGGAGGTGCCTCTAAGATTAGCCTCTAAGATTTGCCCAAATTTGTCCCCTGTTTAGAGCACCTTCTCAAGTTACGACTTGTCAACTGAGCTGTGGTAACTGACTCTGCGTACATTCCCCATTTGCTGAGTAAAATATGCTAATCTAAACCACCTTTATAGGAGTTCATATTAAGGAGTTGTTCTTCACAGTGACAACATGCAGCAGACATCAGCTCAGCTGGAAAGCAGCAACTTTGCAGGCAGGGGAGTTCCTCTTGTCCTGTCATCACCCTGCAGTTTGCATCAAGAAAGAACTCAGCAATTACGTTTTCTCAATGTCCCTTCTCTGGTTGGTGTCCTCAGGCTGGGGGATTGACACATTTTCTCCTCTGTGAACTGCTCGGAGACCAGGCGCTGAAGTGGACGTAGAAAAAAAACAAAGCTGCATCTCTCGGTGCCCCTTTTCACATCTCCATTCAGAAATCAGAGCAGTTGCCTTAGGATGGAGAGGCAGTTGGTAACAGGCAAGAGAAAAGCAGAAATAGGCAAGGAAAGAGCTGGAAGAGGGAGGAGAGCAACAGGCGCTGAGTGGGACAAATGAAGCAGAAGCTGGGCATGGGGGAAAGCAACGATATGTGACACATATTGCAGCAGATTTAAACCCGAGAGGAACCGTTGACTTTATTCTGTACTCATTCCCCACCAGGACTACAGCTCATTTCAAGAGTCAAGAGTCTTCCCTTGGGATGTGAGACTCATTTCAGGAATCCAGAATCTCTCTGCTCTGCTGTCAGTGAAAACCAACATAACCACCTTTGAAAGCATTTGTCACCACCCTCCCAGCAGCAGACACACAAACTGCTGCTGTGAGCTCCCCATCTCTTCAAGTGGTAGAGATCTGTCCAAACAAGTATGTGGCAAGTAAAGTTACTGATCTGACTAATGTGGCGGTCTTGTTCATCTTGCTTTTAGGATGTCTTTTTGCACAACACTCTGCACAGGGCAGAATGACACACAGAATATTCAAGTTAGGTACCTTATACAAAAATTATTGAAGTACAGTGCACACCCAAAGTGGATCCAGTTATTTACTCACTATAATCTGTGTACATGTCACATGGGGTCTATAATATCATTCACAAGAAAACTTCACCACCAGACTGATAACATAAAACTATGGCTATTACTTCAACCTTGCATTTTTGTTTGCTTCTATCTGTGTCAAATTTGCCATAACTGATTCTTACTGTGCAGGCACCTGGGGGATTTAGGCCCTGTTATCCTTGACTGGCATCTGGATTCTCCATTGCCAGTTCTGGTTCGTTCTCATTGAGAAACCTGGAGTAAAAAAGAGCTGTGCCTACCCCAGGAAAACCCATCGATCAGCCACAGTCCTGGCTGGGTGTCTGTAAAAAGCGTGAGTACATAAATTGTCTGATGAAATCTCAATGAGAGATGCAGAGCCGCTTCCCGCACTTAAATCTTTTTGTCATGGCCTTAAATAACTCCAGTGTTTCTCTGTGTTAAAACCCTTCCTGTGTGACAGAAGTAACTGCATTTATTAATTTAGTCATCTCTGTAGTTTATAATTTCAGGACGTTTAGAGGTAAGGCACTTTGCACTTGGTATGCAATTTCCCAGGATAATACCTGACAAAATGAAGGCTTACAGTGACAGCATCGTTGAGCCTTATCCTAAGTAGTTAAATGAGTTCAGAACTTATCATCAGTCACTGATAGGATCCGCTTCTTTCTCCTTTAAATCCTGCAGAAAGTGCCAGTGAATTGTTAAAAGCCAAGGAAGACTATTAGATAGCCTAATCTAAGCCTGCAAAAGAATGGAATTATTGGGAGTAAAGCGCTGTATTATTGCTGTTTATAAATTATTTCCTGATTTTGGCAGTACATGTTATATTACTCTCTCCTCTGTTAATTAAGCACAGGAGAAAAACCAAAGAAGCTACGTTGCAGATTCCAAGACCCCGACTCAAAACACTGAGGTTTCCTCACAAGTCACCCCCCGGGCTTAGGTGCTAAAACACTGCATCGAAATTAAGTCATACCTCCTGGCATGAATCAGCAGCTAAATCCGGTTAATTACCACGTGTATCTTTGAGAATACCTCCTGAAGAACTTCGGTGCGGATAGTTAGGTGCTACAGGAACCTCCAGACCCGGGTGCTAGAGGCACTGCTGAGGAGCATTAGGCTGCTACCGAGCAATTGATACAAGAAAACCCAGAAAAGGGGGCACTAAAATAGTTACAGCGTGGAATAATAAACTCCTCACTGGTTACTGTCCCAGATAACGATGTTCTGTAACGAGCTGCAGAAAGTTAAGCGTTGAAAAAGCAGTGAAATACCTGGTTCTAGCAGGTAAAACTCTCTATTACCCCGCTGCCCCGGCTCCCCCGCGTCCTCCCCGCCACCCGAACCCTGCGGGGTTGAGACGCGCGGAGCGGCCACATCTGGAAACGCGGAGGCGCATCTCCGCAGGGGTGCAGCTCGGGACGGAGGTTTCCCCCCTTCTCNGCGGGTCGGGGGGAGGCTTCCCCCAACCCCGCACCCGCTGCTGTTTGCCAAGTTGCCGAGCGAGGGGCAAGGGAGAGACAGCGAGTTTCAGTCCTCCCCCCTTACACCCCGCAAAACCCCATCCCCTCCGGGCGCAAACGCACAGCCGAGGCACTGCGGGGTCCCTGCGGGGCGACCCCCGCCCGGGGCGGGGGCAGTGGCGGGGCCGGTCCCC
>VXBW01006619.1:2076815-2094098 GCA_013400375.1 Thinocorus orbignyianus | reverse complement strand
CCCCCTTCCCGGCCGCTGTCCTCTCTTACAGGGGTCTCTCTCTCCCCAGCGAAGTTTTCAGGACGCTAAGAGCTTCAGGAGTGTAAGGGGAATACTTGCTAAACTCTACCTCCTCTATTATTTATGTCCAAGCATGGTGAGTGATCCTTCATCTCCAGGGCTTAATATAAGCTTTACAATCGGAAAGAGAGAGGTCGTTCAAAGAAGCGGCTAGGAATAAAGGAAAATGAAATGTCCATATGTTGGTGGGTTTTTTTTCTTTTTCTTTTTCTTTTTCTTTTTTTTTTTGAAAAATCCAGAACGATATTAGGAGTATCTTAAGCAGCAAGATTAGAAGATTTCCATATATTATCAGTAAGAAACAGTGCTTAGCTAGATGAAATTAAAGCTGTAATGGAAGCCTAATAATTACTGCGAAGCATCTTGCTTGGGCTTTCCTTGAGACCCTACAGTTTTCAGAGATACTCGCTCGCTGGCTTGCACCAGCCTTTCCTTGTCGGGCCATTTGGAGAAGCAGCAGTACATCAAGTAGCAGTGGCGAAGGGAAAACTTTCTTGTAAGACACTGTCATGCAGAAATAATCCAGAAACTGGACTGAAAGAAAATTGGGAGCTGGAAGGTGAGAGGCCGAATGCGAAAAAGTAGCGTAATTTGGGGGGATTTTGCTGAAGGAGGTACACTTTCATAAGGCTATGGCTTATTTTCAGTAGAAAAGTGTGCAGTGTTGAAAGTACTCGCTCGGTGTTTTGTAACTTTCATGTGGTGAATGAGGTTGTCGGTATCAAAAGGTGGAAATTCTGTATAAAAAAAATGGCTAAAGTCCTTATTTGTGACTCCTTAATCCTAAGGGGAGCTGTACAGGTCGCAAAGCACTAGGGAAAAGTGTGATTAATGATCAGTGATTAGTGATAAGTGATTAGTGGTTTTATTCAAACTGTTACCTCTGACCAGAAGCACACATCAGAGGATTAACAGGCTCTTTAGATAAATGCTCATTAGTGGAAGGGGGAAAGCAAAGATAATAGGCATGCACACAGGGACAACTTTCTAGGAAAATCATTCCTGTCTGCGGCATAATAAGCTCTATTAGCAGAAAGGCTCTTTAATTTAAAAGTTGCTTTTATCTTGTAAATCAAAGATAGATGTAGAAGTTCGCTGTGCTATTATAGCCTAAATTTTCCCATATCCACTAGATGTGGATTATCCCAGTAGTGATATTTTATTAAAAAAAACCCCAACAACCACCAAATCCACAACCCAACAATTGAATCTTTAAGAAACTGAACATTCCCAAGTGCTAAAGCCCTGCATCCCGAGGCATCTGCTCCCAACAGGCAGAGCAGAGCCTGCTGGCAGCTAACTAGATGGCGCAGTCCTGTTCTTCGCGAGCATATAATCCTGGGTTATGAATTTAGCAAGTAGCAGCTTGCTAGGTGTCCTTCAGCACTTACAACAAAGTTGATTCTGTGCTGGGTTGGAGGCTAGACAGTGCTACGAGTTTGTAGTCACATTTTCCACCATCAGTTCATCTAGTGAGTTAAAGGCTACTGGAAAAATTAGCCTCATTTACTGAAAGAAACAGTGAGAGAAAGGAGAGACCAAGAAAGGGGCAAATAGCTACAACCTGGGACAGAACTCTTGGTTGAACTGTTTTATGCTGCTTTAATGAAGTACAGTTCTGATGGCCTTGATTACTGAAGCCTAAAAGCTCTCAGGAGCTTTACCCGCCTCAGCTATCACTGGCAAAGTGAGGTGGTTTTTTTGTTGTTGTTTTGTTTTTTTAAAAAAAGTCACTAAAAGGAAAGAGCAGTTGACGTGGTGGTTGAACAAAACAACTTGAACCTGACTGTACTCTACAGAAAATGGTAAGGAATCTATTTTTATGATAACTAACCAGGGTTTTCTCACTACTCTTTATCGTGCATGGATTGTGAGGAACTGCTGTCCATAGACTCAGGGATGTTTCTGCTGTCCCGTTAGCTTACATGGGATTTATGTCTGTTTGCATCTGTGGAGATCATCAAAGTTTCAAAACTTTAAATGAAAAACTTGAATGAAACAGGATATTGATATAATGAATTTACGGCATGAAAAAGAAACGGCTGTGGTCTCCTATTGTTACCTCTTTATTGGAGGCTGTTAGGAGTAGTCAGACTAATGCTTAAAATCAAAAAGTTTTGTCAAAGCACATAAAAAAGGCAATAAGCTCTGTCTGCCACTCTTGAATATTGGATGGCACTCTTCCAGGAGTTAAAATTGCAGTATTTTAAAAACTCTACACTTTAGAACAATCAGAACCTTTTCCCCCTCACCAAAATACCCATTAATATTTCAGCTTCAATTTATTGAACTCTACCTCTGCTACTTTAACCCGGGGAATGTAGAGGGAAGCAAACCATGTATATAGATGAAAAGAAACGACAGAAGCGAGATTGTACATGTCACCTTATTTACATCACCGATCATCGGAATGACTTTCACAGATAAGGTGTTATAGGTACTTTTTAATTTGATGTTCGCTTCCTCACTTTGAGATCCTAAAATGTGCTGCGATCGCTTGCATTTATCCCATGCTGCAGAGGAGCCTTCTGTAAAAGGTTGTTTCAGTGGAAACTGGAATTCACTACAGTTGATGAGCGAGAGGCAATCTCGCCGTGCCTTCAGAAGGCAGCTTTTACCTACTAAACCCTTCAGCTTTGTCTGGGCAGACTCTCTGGGAGCTCAGCAAGTGCGGCAGAGGGATTTGAAACTTGGTTATTAACTTGTCTGCCTGTGGCCCTCTTGAAAAACCTGCCTCTGTGCCCCTAATCAAGGCATGAGGATCTTAAAAATTAAAAAAGAGTTCTTGCAAGACTGTTGTTACTTTTAAAACAATTTACTTAACCAAAGACTTTTCCTCTAATCTTTGACATCCTGTGTCTCCGATTTCTGCCGTTAGTTAACTTTCTGTATTTTTGATAAACCTGTTGCTGTGAGGACTTACACCTCTGTTTATGGATTATTAGCTGTCTTTCAAGCTTAATTTTAATTCCAGTGACCATTTCTTCTATAAACTCTTTTTTATGAGAAAATTATTTCTGGACAAGATTTTGCAATAAAAGAAGAGCAAAACTATTTCTACTTAAATATTTTTATTATTATTAAGGACCATATGATTTATTATTGGAACAAAATGGTATTTTTTTCTCAAGGCTCACAAATACTGATTTTTTTCTTATAACTTATTACAGGAAAACTCTACTGAGTAGATGCAGTTGCTGGAAACAGGGATACATGTATAAAGCAACAGGTCTTTCAGTTCTGCTTCATGAGTCCAGGTGAACCTTTTGCTTTGCTTTGGTTTTGGTTGTCTCACACTAACTGAATTAATAGGTAGGCATAAGGTAGCTTATTTGGCTTAATCTTTCCCGTATAAACTCTTACTGCAATCAATACTTGTGAGTTCTAGTCTAAATATTTAAAATGCTTTGAGATTCTGTCAGTTGTAAGTACTAATGGCAGGGCCGATCAGGCAGCTGCCACTCTGCACTGTCTCAAAACAGTTTCTGTTGATTTGTCCTCTCCCCTCTCCCCATGCTGCATTCTATTTAACCCCTGAAAAAAACCCTTTATTTCTAGGTAAAAGATATACTCTGCACTACAAATTATAATGCTCTAGGGTGTTTTAGGGCCCTAAAATAGTATTTTTTTGACTCTTTAATTTTTCTGCTTTGAGAAATGATCAAAGTTGAATACAAATTTAAAGCAACAGTTTGGAATAAGAACTACAAAAACACTTTTTCCTCTTACCAAAACTTATATTACTGTGCCAATTTACAATTTTTAAGGTGTTGTATTCTCTGACACTGGCAAAGCAATGATCTCAGACAATATCTTATCATGCTGTATTTGTACATTGGCCGTATTACTGCAGTCAGTACAGAAATTAGCTTTTGGAGACTTGACATGAAAACAAATAGCTGTTATGGAAATACATTTTTTTGGGGGGTGCGTGTTTATACATATAATCAAATAAGTGATTTAAATTGTCTCAGGTGTACATAACAAGCAAAACATAACATACATAAAATAATTATTTCAGTGATGAGGTAAAAAGACTTTTGAAGCAGATAAGCTGTTGTGTCTTGTTACGTCCAAGGAGCTGTTCTGTCGGATTGTGCACTGATAGTTTGTTCCTATTATGGCTCAGGCTGAAGGGGCAATCCTGGCACTTTAAAATAATAGTATGCCTACTATTTTTCACTGAGGTGTTATTTTACTCTGTAATTAAAAATAGTGAGAGTCAGCAACTTTTTTACTAGCCATCACATGGGAAATGCAGCTGTTATTTGCCCTTAGAGAGTTTAGAAAGGGTCGGTTGCACTGGTTTGTAGGTTTCTAGATGGTGATATCGAATGCTATTTTATAAACATGAAGAGATTTTCCAAGGATTTTGCTCAAGGCTGTAGGATTTTCAAAGTAAAACATTGAAAGCTTACGACAATTTCCTTAGCTTAAAAGATGTTTTGCTTTTGGTTCTTGTTTCCGTCTTATATTTTTTGAGAATTTGTTCAAGAAGTCGGTCCAGCACACAACTTCAAAATAAACGCCTCGAAACATTGTGATCAGCAGTGTTTGTCTAGGTGCGTGGTTTGAATAACCTCATCCTATGAGACAGCTCTCGTGTCACTGTACTGTCACTCTTCCATTTAAGGTGACTTGAGGGTGTGGGGTGCAGCCCCGCTTGGCCAGAGACCTCCACTCAGCGGGTGATAAAAAGGGCAGTGTCTTTAGAAGAAGGCAGGAGGAACGAGATTTGAATTTAATTGGGGGAAAATACTACAAATCCTCTATTACCTTTGCCAACATCAGGAGCCGACTCTGCTTTTCTTTGGCTCTGAATGTTTTCATTACTCTCACTTGGGCACCGAGACCTCTGTGAGCTCAGGAACTGGGCATGGTTTGATCTCACCCTCAGCTTTCTACCCTCCATAAACTCTACAAAGAGTTTCTATCGCCTTATTTTGGCCTTCGCAGCATTTTCTCAAATGGCTTTCTTTGCTCTCAACTTTTTTCCTTCCTGAGACACTTGTCTTTGTGTGCCACCACGCAATCAACATTTTGATGCTGCTGAAGTTCTTGGTCCCAGTCTCGGCATATTTCTACTTTTGAAGTTTTCTGTCCAGGGTTATACTGAGCTTAAACTGGTCATCCTTGAACACACTCCCTAAATTTAATACAAGAGTTATCAGAGAAATTTATTAATTAGCTAATCTTTTCCTCATTTAGAGGAAGAAGTAGCCTTTTTACTTTTTTGCTTTATGGGCTTGTGCCTTCAGTTACTCTTTCATTACATGCTAAGGCAGTGTTATTCATACCAGCTTTTTCTTCTGAGCTGTTTGCAAGTACTCAGAAATGAATCTGGCTCATGTGGGAAATTAAGCTGGACTAGTGGTTCCTAGGTTTAACATCTGTTTTATTTTTTGGTTTTGGTGGGCTTTTTTCTTTGTTTTGTTTTGTTTTCTTCTGGCCAAATGTAAGTAATGCTAGTTAATGTGTAGTGCTCAACACAGGGGGCTCTGTAGCACAATAAACGGAATCTGAGCTTGAGTTTAGGATGTGTTGTATGGAATATCGACAACAGTAAGCACTAATTTGAGATATTACCATATTCTACTCTCTATATTTTTTCCTTCATTGTGTTTTAAATCTTTCAGTTCTGGAGTGCTGAGCTGGTTTGGTAATTACCTGTAGAGTAGTATTCTGTCTAAGGAAGGAGGGGAACGCTCCAGGACATGGATGATGATGATATTAATGGATCATTCCATGCATTGATACTGCAAACCAACTGCCAGTAATTCAGTTGTGTGTGTCCACCATAATTTCCAGTCCAAATATACCTCTTATTTAACTTTTAAAAAAAAGTTATATTTAATAGTAATAGCTGTTTAGTAGGTGAGGAACTTCAAATTGTGAATTCATAACTCCATAGGCACTACTCAGGAGTGCTTTTAGCTGGTTGGTTTAATCCGGGCCTGCTTTTGGTTCTGGTCAAGTCAGTGAATGAGTTTGTCACTAAATATTTTTAGGATCCCAGCAGGAACTCCAAAGGTGACTTGAGTGTGTGATGGCAAAGAGCCTGGAATTGTGTTTGTCCAGAAACGAGAACTGTCTGTATTAGAAATTTGGGCATGCCAGTACCGCACTTATAGAAATCTTTTCTTGGAATGGTAGTAAAATACAATCTGAAGAAAATAAAAGCTGAGCAATGAAGTAGGAAAAAGATAATTGTTTTGTTCAGGAATATCTTTTACTAACTAATATTTACCTTCAATACTGAGTGTTTTAGGAATAATTTTTTATGTTTTGTGAGGATTTTAACCACCACATCAACTTCCTTTTTTTTTGTGATTTTTAAAAAAATAATAATAAAAAAAGTTCCTTTTCCTGGTGCTATTGGGGTGTGGGGTGGGGGCATTTGCAGATTTTTGTTTCGAGGTTTAAGAGATCAGGATCAACATCTGTAGAGACTTCCATCACTTCCCAGAGAGTGTGCAGAATGAGGGAAAAGAAGTGAATCTGTAGTTAAAAACAAGTTAAGGAATTTTCCTTCTTTCCTTACTTCCATATCCCTTAAAGGTTTTATTATACCTGTTATCAAATAGATCCGTATACATGTTTTTTACTGACTGTTCAATGGAAAAGTATTTTAAAAATACAGTGGGGTAAAAATGAATGATGTAAAAACTAGACCACTTTCTACAATTCTCATACTGCTCTTTCATTCTCTAGCACAATAAAGGGGTGCATTAACTCGAGCATGAAAATAGGTTAAATTTGAGTAATTGCTGGTTTATCACAAAAAGTGAGAGAAAGCAGTAATTTAACTATTTTGATGTGAATCTTTAAAAGACAAGTTTCAATAAATAACCTTCTATAAAAGTAGAAAGGATCAAAAGAGCCCTGGGTTTTATGACTGGGTAAGGAGAATTACATTCTTGTGGATTTAAAAAATATCATAGTGGAGCCTAATTCTCCACTCACCCCGATACAAATCTGGAGCAACTCTATTGAAAGCTGTGGAGTTACCGACTGCTGTAACACTCATTGAGAAGAAAATTAGATTCACGGGGTCTATTCTGAACGTAGCCTGTCCGTTGTGCACTGTGCAAATCCCATTATTAAAGTAATAGCCTGACATGTCACGTTAAGGACGGCTGTTTCCCCAAGATGAACACGTTTGCAGCTCTCCTCCTCTTGTGACTACTTTTAAGGGGGCAGGGGGATATTGAGAATACTTATTTTGTGCTCAATTAATATTCCTTCCGTGCACTCTCCTTCCTCTCATGCGCTTTATGTGTGGGTGCGCAGTCTGCACTCTCCATCATCTATCTGTCTGTGTCTCTTTGGCCGTGACAGTCACCACTCTGGTCACAGGCTTGCTCGACATAAACGAAAAGCCCACCGTGATTGTGAGTTAAACATGGCAGGATCTAATCCTGATCCAAAATATGATGTGCATTTTCACTCTCAGCAATACTGTTGTGAATTGGGAGGAACACCTTAGACTCCAGTTATGTTTTATTTGTGGATTGTTGTGTTTGGATGTGGTTTGTTTTTTTTTTTTTTTCATTTTTGGGGAAAAAAACCCACCAAACCAGAGAGATGGAGGGGGAAAGAAGGGGGAAAACAGTGTACCCCTGCAGTTTTAATGAACTGAAATTTGTTTGCAGCACTGGAAAGTAAGGCCCAAGCCACTTGAGTGTCCTGCGCAGTTCCCAGGCTGACCTGCAAGTGAGAGCAGACAAAGTCTTTCAGAAATTCAGAAAAATCTTGTCACTGCCTGAGTGTCACTACTCTCATTTTTATTTTTTTTTTAAACAGTAATCAACTGGGACTTTTGAGTAAGAAAAACACCATAAAGAGCGGTAAATAGACAGTGTCCAGTGTGCAAACCCCACCTCCTCCAGCCCTAATCGTGTACACTTGTTTGCAATTTTGTTAATTTGACCCAGGACATGTCGGATCAGCTTTGTAGCTTTTGAAACTGGTGTACATCCATTGACTTCTCTGAAACTGTGTGTAGGGAGGGTATGCCCCACAGTTGTTTATTAATGTCACACAATGGGCAACTTCTGCATAAAGGAAGAGTTTTAGGTCTCATAACTGACCCTGGTGTGGAAGGGCTCTCTGGAGCTTTAACAGTCCAGAGGTTAATTTATAAAAAAAGAAAATGAAACAAATGCACAACTATTATTTCATTGCCAAACATTTTTAAAAAGCACTATTTATGTAGGCCCTATATAAGCACACATTGTCTTATGTTCCTTCTGCTGGCTTTGCGTTTGACTAAACCATTATTCTCAGAGTGCTGCTGTGCTGAGATCATCAGTGATGATGGTGTGAAAACAAACAAGTTTTAGCATGAAAAGTCACTATATAATTTGATAGGGAGGTTGTCAGCACCAAAATATCCACATTAATTTCATTTCTGGTCAAAGCAAAATAAAAATCAGGTGGCTAGTGGGAAAAAGACATTCCTAGGAGGAGGGGAAGGGGATTGGATATAATTCTGCAAGGTGCCTCAATCCCCATTGAAATCAGTGGGTGTTGAGGGCACTCGGGGACTAGGGGTGTTGTGTCCTTTTTCTCCAAAGTTTAGTAAAACTGCTGAGATGAAACTTAATTCCTCATTAATTCAAACTTCTAGCAAGTTCTTATGAGAAAAGCTCTCTTTGTTAAAGATCGAGATACCCTCCATCTCTTCAGCAGAGAGCAAAAAAAGTACGTGCTCTAATTCTGTAGCCTTCAAGGGAGTCCTTCAACACTAAGGGTGACAATAAGAGCTGATATTCTGTACATACCTTAATGGTACAAAAATTCTGCTTCAGAGAACAACATTTCTGGCCACTGTTACATTACATAAAATAAGGACATAGCTTCCTATTTTATTCCATTGAAAGTGATCTTTAGTGCTTTCAAGAAGGATTTAATATTCCCCTGTGTTAAATTAAAAAGCTTTGGGACTAATGAATGCAGCTACATGTATAGTCAAATAGGTGCTGTGAAAAATAAGCTATCAAATGATGTGCATGCCATCTGCCCCCCTCCCCCCCCCCTTTTTTTTTTGTTCTACAGTGAAAAATTATGATAGGTTTGTATAGTTAAAGCAAATTAATCCCAGATGGGTCAATCAACTTAATGCCCTAAAATTTAGGGGTTCCAGATAGTTTATTTTACTGCTATACTGTGGCCTTATGCTTGTACCTCTTACTGGATTATCTAAATTGAGTGGAGTTTGCAGGATTCACAAGGAAACACTGAAAACATTGCTCCCTCTGTAGCAGTTAGGATGCTATGTCTTGTATTTTCTCTCTTGCGTGATGTCTGATTCTATATGCTTTTTCTTGCCAAAGAACTGGTATTCCAAAATATTAGGAGAGCCTATTTCTAGGCTGTCAGTCTTCCAGTTTTCATTTCGGAGTTTTCAGTCAGTACACTGTCAGCCAAATGCTTTTCAGCAGACTGAAAGTTTTTAGGGACAGAATAAGCTTAGGAAAAATATTTTGGGCGTCATAATGAATGCTAAATTAATTTATAATGAAGACAATAAGAGATATGATGATGACTGTCTTATCAAGCTAGTCATAAAAATAGATTATTATTAGTTTTTAATTTGAATTTGCTATGCTTGTTTCAGATAGCTTAAATGAGGATGCCTTACAGCGAAGTGTTGGTTTGGCATGCTGCGTAGGATGAGGTCCTTGCTCTATCTCTTCTTTCGAGGAAACACCCTTCTTTAAACAGGGGAAGATGCAGTGTTGGGAGTGTTGCTGAGGAGTGTGGCCGTGTTGCATGCTGTGGGGGCACGCACTGCGTGGCTAGCGCGAATGTGGCAGTGGAAGCCACCACCTTATGCCTTTCCCCACTAATAAAATTGCCAGCCACCAGGGTTCAACTGCCTTCAGAAAGCCCGAGAAAAATTTCAAGCAAATCTCTTGCTTGGCTACAGTGCTTAGAAAATACTGATCTGTGACAGGAAAATACCTGTGTCTGTATGCGCAGAGGTTTTACTGCTATGTAACACCTGAAGTGGGCAGGTATCACACGGAGAATGCATTTCACACTCGATTGTAGTTCTGATGTTGCAGAACTTTAAGAGCAAAACCAAGGCCCGCAATCAGGCAAACTGGTTCGTAAGGAGAGGCTCTTGTGTACGTAGTAAATGATACACAGCAATAAACTATTTAGCTTATTAGAATCATAGAATGGTTTTGGATTGGAAGGGACCTTAAAGATCATCGAGTTCCAACCCCCTAGCCCTGGGCAGGGACACCTCCCACTAGAGCAGGTTATTGCTGAGGGAGAAAAAGGCAAAAGCAAATAGTCAGTGCTATGAAAATAACAGGTCTTGGTTAAAGGCTGGTTGTGAAAAAGTAAAATGAAAATACAGAAAGTGTTACTTCTTTAGCCTTTCATAATTCTGCGGATAGTATTTCCCTCATATATTCAGTACCTTCCTAGTAGCCAACTTCAAGATATAAATAAAAAAAGCTTCATTCTTTTGGTGTCCATATTAAAATGCTCGTTATTCCTCCATCTAATGACCCTCTGCTTAGGGCTGCCTGTGCTTTCAAGTATGGTGTATGTGAGATGGCCTCTAAAGTGGCAAGGTCCTGACAGAACTTCTTGTCTCTTGCCAAGCCCCATATTTAGCACAGAGGGGATTTCCTTGCCGTTGTGCAGAGAAGACAGTTGGGCCACAGGATTTCCCTGCAGCCCCGTCCAGTCCTGAGTTGGATTCATCAAGCAGCAGTTGCCAGGGGTAAGGTGGGCATCCTACAAGCAGTAGCTTTGGAGGGGAGTTAATCTGTCCCGTGCAGCCTGGCTGGTGACTATTTTTGGAGGAAAAAAGGAAATATTAACCAAAAACTTTTGCATGAAGAAGTTAACTGAAGAACATGGAGGCCTGAAAGTGTCCATAGTTACAACTCAAATTTTGTGACTAGCTTCAACCAAAATGAAAGGGCAGGAGAATATGTGAAAAAGTCAAAATACTTGATTTCAATATTTTTTCAAAATGAGACACATATCCTTTGAAAATTAACTTAAGGGAAACACAAGGCACTAAGTCTTTCAGAGATGATTTTTTGTTTTTTTGGTTTTAGTGCTGGATAGTCTTTCAGGTTGATGCAAATAGTTTTATGTTTATATTTGTCTTCTCGTTTTAAGGGTCTTGGGTCTCTTTACCTTTCTTGTCTGCACAATATAACGCTGTGCATGTAAGACAGGGACAAGGTCCTGCAAAACTATGTTGGTTGAGAACTTCATGTGGCTGGGTAGAGGCCTGTTGTTGGCCAGATCTTCTGAATGTTTCCTAATGCTTGGTCTGATCTGATTTGATCTGACTGGGACAGAGAAGATGATTGCCTTCCCTGGAGGGCAATGCAAAATTGGCTTAATCAACTGATGGGATCAGAAAAAATTGGCTGAAAGAAACCAAGTCTTTGTAAGGCAGCTTCACTGAGAATAAATTTAGTAGAGGCTATTCTCTCAGAATGCTGTCAGAAATATCTTGGAATTTTTTTAAATTAAATCATTGCATAATTGTTAAGTTCAGAATTGGAGTAAATAGAGAAATAGTCTTTGGGTTATGCTACTGGCTTAGGTTTTTAGGGTCTTATTTATTTCTTCTTTGGAGGAAATGTGGCTGTCTTAAATGGAAACCTATTACTGGGAATTATATGGAGGAAATTCTGATAAAAGGTTAGATTAATTTGAATATTTGAGGATGTATTAAAAGAGAGGTGAAGGAACAATTAACATTTCATAGGTACAGATATTTTTGCTTGCTTTTGAGCAAATTAGTTTCTGAGTTTTTATGATGAGACATACCAGGTTTTGGGTAGGAAGAAGTTCTTGCTTATTCCAGTTAAGCGTGGAACTTCATTTCTAGCAGCTTTTCTTAAATCATGTAGAGTATTTAATCTCTGTGTGATGGCTCTTTAACTTGTCTTTTCAAGTGTGTTTTTTGGTGGCTTGATGGTATGTAGAACATTTCCTTCCTGTACTTCAGCATTTCCAACCAAAATCTGAGCATGTTTGAAACCTTAGCTTATTCACACTTCCTAATCATAATCCCCTTGGTTTCCTTGTCAGCACCTTTTTGTGGTATTTCTCTGGACACCTCTATCTAATATCTCCAGAGGTTATTCTACAGAGTAACCTTTGACAAGATCTATTACTTACTGCTTACTGCTTTTAACAAGGTGAAAAGAGGTCAGGCGCTGTAAAAGGCAGGCATTATTAGAAGACTGCTGTAGAGTCTCTTGGTGGTTTGTCCATCTCTTCTGACAGCACCGTCTGCGAATCAGCTCAGAAGCCTCGACCAAATTGCAGAGAAAATACATTCATGACTCGGTATGATCATGTGTAGATAACATATGTCCTTGGGAAAGTGGTTACTAGGCGCATTACAGAACTCCAGGTTGTTTCTCTGTCAAGGTTGTAGCTTACCAACGTAGCCGCTGGAATCTGTGAGATTTTTGCTGTTAGCTTCAAGGGTAACTGGTTTTCAGGCTGGTAGTTTTTGTGCGATCCATTTAACTGAGCTTCATGACCAATGAGCTCTATGACTTCTCCCACTGCAAGAATTGAATTGGTAATTTAGTTACCCCTCCTGTCAGAGTTCAGGGTCTTCTAAATGAGGGTAGGTGCTGTCTATTTCTTTAACCAAATGAAGATGCAAAAGCTACCTCTTTCTGATCTGAAAAAACAGATTGCGAAATCTCACTTTGTCAAAAGAGTAACTATAAGATCCTTTTGGCTGACATACAGAATCTTAGAAATGAAACAAAACATATTTTCTCCCAAATTAATTAAAAAGATGAGAAATTTTGCAGGAGAGTTTAGACAGATCCCAGAGGTGTCTAAAATGCAATTAAAAAAAAAAAATCTATTCAAGTTATCTGCATGCATCCTCTAAAAATGAATGAGAAACTCTTTCTAGGGCGCTTTGAAATACCTTTGAAATACCCCAGATGGGATTTTGTCAATGAAAGATGATTTTTTTTAAAGTCTGGTTCTATCAGTTACCTACCACAGCTTGCTCCTTTGTGATTTCTGTACATGTAGAACCTACAAAAACTGCTGGTATACCTTTCACATGCAAATAACTTAGTATAGTGGGGAAAAAATCCCACCATCCAAGGCTTAACAATAAATTATAAGGATTTTTTCTCTCATCCCCAAACACTGAAAACCAGGCTAACTTGTTGCTAACCGGGCTTTCACTTTTTGTCCAGAGCCTATCAATTAACTACATGGAACCAGTGACTGAAGTGCTCTATCTTGGGATAGAATTTAAATGTAATTTACCTAATGGGAACCGATTGCCACATGACTACTGTATGTGTATGGTATGGGCAGCTGGGGCTGAGCCCATTGCAGGAATTAGGCATGATAACTGTTTTGAGAATATCTAAAGGGATATAGGGAAAGCAGAATGAAAATGGAAAATGTATATTACATATTTTTGCTTTAAACGGGAAAAAGAAAAAATAAGTATTTTTTTTACAGTATGATCACATAGAGGTTAAAATGCACGCTGCTGAGGCAAACCAGCTTTCTGCTAGATGAAAAAGAGGTTTCTTTGTTGTGTTATGATTCTTGATCTTCTGTTGTTTCCCATGTCAGCAACATCCCAAAAATTTGTTCACTAAGAATTTATGTGCAGGAGTGTCTTGGTGTATTCCTCTTTGCCACACTCACTCTTTTTTTCAGCATGCAGACAAGTCCTTTTTTGATTATCTTTTAGAGGTGCTTTTAAATTTCTTTTATTTTTAACTTTAATTTAATAATATATTTTAATTGCATCTCCCCTTTTGGTTCAAACTCTTGTAGCTGGACATTTAGTAGTTTACCAAGTGAATTGACCTTCTCCTTCAGTGTTAGAATTAAAAGCTGTATCCCACAGGCCAAGTAAGGGCTCTGCCCTTGGTCAGATGAGCAAGTGTTTGCAGAATGTTTCTTTGAGGCTGAACCCTAGAGAGCAAGACCGGGTGACTGGATGAATCAAGATGCAGGAGAAGGGTAAAGAAATCTTTACTGATAGAGAGGTAGAAAAGCTGGGAACCGGGTTTCTGTTCCATTTGTGGAGTGAGAAAGATGAAGACTATCTAGTGGGGGCTTCAGAAGCAGGAGGCGGGGTAGAGTCAGGTTCAGGCCAACAATGGGGTGAAACCTGCTTCTTTCTCAAAACCTTTGGGTTTTGTAGAGGCTCTGAGAAAAGCCATGAAGTCAGCTTCTGCAGGTGGAATCCATCCCTGCTAGAAATTGTTGACTTTTTACTGTAAAACTAGGTCTTAATACACCTTTACTACAATGATCCTAGTATTAGGTTTTGTGCATTTAGGATTCCAACCACAGAAGTAAGTTGTTACCAGAAGAGAGAGGAATTACTTTCCTCTCTCTAACCTGTTTTGACTATGATACAGTAACTCACAGTTGGTGAATAACATCTGATTTACATTCTCTGAGATGCTTGTATACGTGCTTCTTTGTATTATTTTTCCCCTAAACCAGCCACAAAAGCCCTACTGCTCATTGGTGTAAAACCTTACACTGCCTTGAAGGGGAATTCCACATAAAACTGCAAAAAAACCAAGACGCAGAGCCTGTAGTGTGGGGGAAAAAAAAGGGTGATACTGTCTCTTTCTCTCTTCATATCTGCTTTCATGCTTCCTTTTACTCAAGATTATTTTAAAATATTAGCAGTGTTAGAAAGAATGTATGTCTCGTCCTTGTTGCATTAATGCTCTAAGGCATGGATTTTTCAGCTTGCCTCAGATGAGGCAGAAGGCTCTGCACGATGGGCAAATCAAACTCCTGCTTGGCAGTTTACTTAGTCAAGTTCTAGGTGGCACCCAGCTTTGTGTCCAGCCCCAAATCTTGTGGCTGGAAAGCCTGTCTGCTGAACTACTAAACCTCTTATTAAGTGTAGAAGATTGTGAAGGTAAAGGCCAAAGAAGTTTAGAGGAATTAAAAAAACAACAAAGCAGAAAACAAACAAACAAAAAAACAAACAAACAAACAAAAAAAAACCCAAGGAAAAGGCCCAACGAATCCTTGTGTATGTGGTGACCGAGAAGATGAATTCTTTTGAGTGGTAACTTCTGTTTGCGTATAGCCTGGTTGGGAGAATTCAGTTTGATTTAAATGCGTTTAGATTTTCTAGAAGTTATTTGTATGTGATGGCCAACTTCATACAAACAAAATTACAGCTACAAATCTGTTAGCAGTCAAGAAACTCACAGCTCACCACCATACCCATGACAAGACTAAAAAATAAAACAGCTACGGGACTTTCTGTCCAAACTCATTGCTTTTATTTTAAGTTTTGCTTCAAACTTGCAAATAAGTGATCTGCTTGGCCCAGCTGGGAGCTTGCTTGTCAGGGTGGGTGTGGTTTTTTTCAGGTGGTTGTTGACCATGAGCTTCATTTGTATCAGCTGAAGCAGAAACCTGCTGGAAACTGAGGCTCTTCATCAAGAGCTTGGCCCCTGTTTGCTCTTGCCACCCATTTGACCCCTGTTGAGGAGGACACACCTGGTGTCACATTGTGGGTACATGCAGCATAGGGGAAGGTACGTCTCCTGCCCTGCCTTTTCCTGTAATGTTCTCTCTAAGTGGTCTCTGCCTGGGGTCCCTGCAAGAGCACGAGCTGTGGCATGTATCTTAGGGAATTCCCCAAAACTGGGGTCATCAAAATTATGCCTAAATGTGGTGTGCTTAACAGTAAGAACCAATTTACCAGACCAGAAGGGATGTTTACAGGTTTCCGGAGGTATTCAGTTGTGGTAAGTGGGTGAACATTCCCCGTGAGCTAGAGCCAGACCAGAAGATGAGATTTTCCTTTCCAACAGGCCATGCTGATGAGGAGAAAAGTCCTTTGCTTCTAAAACAGTGTCTTCTGGTGGCCTCCTGTGCTCAGTTTCTTATGGCTGCTGAAAAAATTTTGGAGGCAACAGCCCCAGGTGAACTGGAATAGGGGTAAAAGTGTGGAAATGTGTTATTTCCCCATCAATGATGTGCTCAGCCCCTCCCATATCTCCAGGATAAGGTTCATTTGCCATAAGATAAGGTGGTTTGGTTTTGGTTTTTTTTTTTTTGTTGTTATCATGAACAGAAGACTCCAAACCAAGATTGGCTTTAATTTCAAAGAAAAGGGGAAATGCTATTTCAGAGGAATCTGTAAGTCAGTAAAGGTGTTTTGTGTCAAAAGATAAGTTCTTTTTTTGGCTGTAAACATTGTTACACTATTTACAATATAATACTGTTGTTTATACTTCTTGCTTATTAGAACAAATTTTCTTTCAAGATGATTGAATGCTCTTTTTTAATGTTCTTTTTACCAGGTTGTGTAGTGGTTTTGATTTCTTACTGAGTAAGTGATTCAGGTTAGGTGATTCTTCTGTGCCAGCTGGATAAAAAAAATCTTGCAGTAAATTGGTATGGTATTAAATCAGATTGTTGCTGTTGTGCTGGGCCTCTGCTCTAAGATGCTTGTAATTTCTGCATTTCCAAAGGCTTGGAAAAATACTCTCATGGCAAACTAAACATAGTGGGTAATGAAGGCTAAAATTGTTTATACTCATCACATCAATTGGAAAATGATCTTCACTCAGCAACTCTTTTACCAGCAAGTTAAGACAGTGAGTATGTTGGTGCTAGGGATTTGGTTTACTTTCCAGCAACTTCTAGTGGACTCTAGTGCTGTTTTCTGCCTCTGAGCAGCAGGAGTGCATCTTCTCTTCCCCTCTGTGAGGGCTTTTCTTCTTGGTTATATCGTGTCTGTTAAATAAATAAATTAGTATGGGTATATTGTGATTTGTTGTAGCCCATATAGTGAAGTCTGGGTTTGTTTTCTTTGCTATCTAGGCTTTTTAAGAGCGCCTGCAGGCTGTGTGCATCTGCCTGCACTTCACTAACATAGGTGGGTTTTTTGGGGGGTTACCTTTTACTTATTTTTTTGTTTGTTTGGTGGTGGTTTTTTTTGTGTGTGTGTGTGATAAAAAGTTCAAAAACCTACAGAAACGCTTTCACTCTCTCTCCTTATATAGTCGGGAGGAGGAAAATATCGCTTCTTGCCCTCCCTGAGTGTGCTTACTTTTCTTTTTTTTTTTCCTTTTATTGTTTGGCCAATATTTCTGGATAACCCCACTTCACCAGCAGAGGCTGCTGCCAGCCCATGCCTGGCGGGGTCGGGGCAGGACAGAGCGGGGCCGGGGCTGGTTCGGGTCGGCT
>VXBW01006619.1:2032353-2064338 GCA_013400375.1 Thinocorus orbignyianus | reverse complement strand
TTTTTTACTTATTTATTTTTTTTCCCTGACCGAGTTGTAGTGGTCTTCTGAAGGGAGTTCTGGGGAGCTTTGTATTGCTCAGATGTACTCACAGCCCTTCAGGAGAAAAAGAAATGTCACTTTGCACTGTCCCACCTACCCCGCAGATGTGGGTGCACGTTCCCTCCCTCGGTGCAGAGCTCTCTTTGGTGCCTGCCGAGAGGATCTCTCCGCTGTGTATCTGCTCCTGGAGTGTTTCCCATAGTTTGCATGTGCATTTGCCTAATGATGGGCAGTGCTTAATTGATTCTGCGGAGCAGACTCAGCCTTGTGCCTAACCAATGGTAGCAGTTTGCTTTGCAGCAACCGTGCTAGGTGAGAGCAGAGTGGCCACCCGTGTCAGATGTCCCCTGCTTGTTGAGTGGCAGTGGAGCAATGACTGCGTTTATGTCCCTTTGCCTCTGTATCTCAAACCTCTCATTCCTTGAGGTAGGGTTTGAGGTCTGTCTAGACAGAAGTACAGAAGTTGTACCTGTCTGGGTTTGTTGCAGAGCCCTGGGTCCAACCCTAAACTATGTTGTCTTGGGAATGCTCCCAAAGGACCAGCAGCTGAGCAGCCTACCGACAGGTGCCTCAGGCTGTTTAACCCACACAGCCTCCTCCATTGGAGACCTCCAGAAAAGCTATAGGTCAGGACTTGAGGGGCTGTCTGGAGGCTGGGACTGCAGGAGGCTCCTGGGAGTGTCAGGGCAGGACCCATGCCACCTCCCCAGTCAGAGAGCAGGGCAGCCCCAGTCCTGGGAACTGGCATATCCCTGCCTACCTTGGGACTTCTCTGAGATGCTAATGTTTGAACTGCTGCTTCAGGTAAGGAGAAGGGGGCAGACTTGATTGTCTCCCACGTGCATCAAAGGTATTTCATAGAATCATTGAATGGTTTAGATTGGAAGACACCTTAAAGGTCATCAAGTTCCAACCACCCTGACATGGACAGAGACACCTTTCACTAGACTAGATTGCTCAAAGCCCCATCTAGCCTGGCGCTGAACTCTTCCAGGGAAGGGGCAACCAGTGCCCATGCCTCATCACCCTCCTAGTGAAAAATTTCTTCTCGATGTCTACTCTAAATCTACCTTCTTCCAGTGTGAAGCCATTGTTCCTTATCCTATCACTACATGCCCCTTGTAGAGGGTCCCTCCCAATCTATCCCATAGGGCCCCTTTAGGTACTGGAAGTCTGCTATATGGTCTCCCTGGAGCCTTCTCTTCTCCAGGTTGAACAACCCCAACCCTCTTGGCCTAGTTTCATAGGAGAGGTGCTCCAGCCCTTTGATCATCTTCGTGGGCCTCCTATGGACCTGTTCCAACAGTATGTGTCCTTATATTGGAGGCTCCAGAGCTGGATGCAGCATTCCAGGTTGGGTCTCATGAGAGTAGAAGTGTTATTATTTGCAGGGTGTCAGTGCTGGGGCTGGAGGAGCGCCTCCAGCCCTCACAAGTGCCTCTGGGACACTCTTGCTTTTGCCTGAGTTGCAGGGAAGACAGGGATCACTGCTTATGTACTCAGAACAGGCATATGTTTGCAAAATAAAAAAAAAAAGTCTTTGAAGACCTGTGTTGGATTCTCATCAAAGTTAGCCCCTTTCTGGGGTCCAGTCCTTTAATAGTCGAGAAGCTTGACCCAAGGGTTGCAGATACATCTACGGTGGAGGGAGATGCCAGAGCCAAGCTGTGGGATCCACGGGGAGAGCAGGAGGAGCAGCATATATTGGTTTGGTCTTTTGTGTTTTGTTTTGGATGTCTGCCAAACAGTTTGTGGGCTGTCCTGTGCTCTTTCCAAATCAGATACCTGAATTGCCCGGGCAGATGTTCCTCAGTCTTCACTCCAGCGCTTGCTGGAAGGAGTCCTTTGGTGCTGCAGGGGACTCTCTGCTGCTGGCCTGCAGAATAGGGGGGCACTTTGGTGCTGAGCCTGCCTGCCCCCGGCATCACTCTCTTCTCCTGGCATGTTTGGCTCCTCCAGTCTTCCATAGGGGCTCCAGATTTCAGAGCCCTGGGGTGGGCTCTGCCCGCAGCAGGGCATCCTTTCTTGATGATACCTGCACTGGACATATCCTGTGTCACTGCAGGTGCTGCAGGTGACTGAGGCTAAAATACCTTCCACCTCCCCCTGCCCTTCCCAAAGACTTTAACTAGCTTTTGTGAATTGTTCTTCTGGTCTTTAGCTTTAACTGTTTTGATAAGATGAAAGTCTCTAGTCTGACGAAAATATCTCCAAGAAGGAGCTGGTTGTAATGTGTAAGTGGGCCACTAAAATAGAGAAACTCTTGCTTTAGTATCTGCAGCTTCTCTCTGTGTGTCTTTTTTTCTTTTCTTTTTTTCTTTTCTTTTCTCTCCTGAGTTACTAGTTAGTTCCAGCAAATCCTTGCTTAGTGCTTTACTTACATACTACCTTTAAAAGTCAAATGCACTGTGCTCTATTCAATGCAAATACTAAAGCTGATTTTAAAACAGCTTTTTAACCTGGTTCCAAAACTTAAACCCTCTTAATTTAACGAAGGTGTTTGACCAGTAGGATGGTTTCATCTTTGTGTTCTGAAAGATATATGGATAAGGCTAAATCCAAATGAAACTTACTTAAAATAGGTTGTTATGCTGCTATCAGTAAAACTTGTTGTATGACGGTGACAAACTAAGTGTCTGAATGTAAGGTGTGTGTATTGGAGATTGCCAGTAGCTGTGTACATACAAAGTTTAAAGTGCTACAAATCAGCCTGCCCTTGACTTGTCATGGCTGAAAAGAACAGTTTTTAATGTCTAAGACTCTAGTGTTGAGTTCTGCCTGAGGGGACATGCGAGTGTTCTCAGCAGAGATTTGTTACCCCAGAGGATTTTATCTTATATGAAGAACAGCGAATGCCGAAGGTTTGATTCAGGATTTTTTGGGTTACTTTGAAGAGAAAGAAGTTCCCAATTTAAAAAAAAATCTTTAAAAATTGTAATTAAAAATTGGTGAAAGTTAATTATTAATGTTTTGTAGCTGATTTATTAATGGCCTCATTTTTCTGTGTAATGAAAGTCTTAAGCTGTCCTGTATGTTAACTATAAAGCCAAAAAAAAGTAAAAAGCAAGATTGCCCTTAATTTAAAATTATTTTATATATACAGAATTGCAGAGTCTTATCCATAAAATATATAAAGTTGGTTTGCTAAGTTTTGGCTTAGGGATTATTTTATATAATAAACCAGAAGAAAAATTTGGGCTGGCAGAGTTTTCAAAGCTCATGTTAAAGCCCCTAACTGCTTCTGGTATGAAAGTCAGCTAAGCAGCCTTGTGTTGTTGTTTCCCCCAGGATATCTTTTATGCTTTCTTTTTTCCCCCCTTCCTTCCCTTTAGAAATCCAAGTGTTTATTTGCATGCAAGGTAGGTGAATTCTTTTATCTATTTGTGTATCATAAACCAAAGCAATTAGCATACTGCAGTTACAGTACACTTAAAAAACAAAACAACCCTTCAAAACCTTCAGTCAATATTATTCCTGGAGGGAAAACTCTTAATTAAATTGTATGCAAACTACAACAATAGGCAAAGTTGTTTAGTGTTTAATAATAACTGTTGGGGGCGGGGGGGAAGAGTGAAAAAAGTAAGTGTAGCAGAGAGCTTTGCATGCTATTAACCCAAGGATAGAAATGAGGTCAGCCTTTGAAGGGACAGACAACACGCTTATCTGCCAACATTGGAAAGTCCCAAAAGATTAACTTATTTGCCAGATGTTACTGGGAGTTCATCATTGACACCCTTTGCTTCATGGGCTTCAGCTCTCACCACAGTTGCAGTTGCTTTTTCTGCCCTTTGCAGGCTTCCTGGAGATCTTCATAAGTGCATAAGACTTGAATTTTTTCCTTGAAGTAGGGTTGTTTTTTTTTGTTTGTTTTTGTTTTGTTTGTTTCACAGCAATAGGCATGATGAACCATCTTAACTTGCAAAGATGATCTGAAGACTCTTTGTTTTTCTTTCATACACCCACAATAATGCTCTTGGCATAGGAACCACTGATGTGAAGCACAGTGACTTCTACAGCTCTGGGAATGGGGCTGTGTTTGTGAAGGGGTTTGTAGAAGAAAGAGGACCCACCTCACTTGATAGTATTCATCTTTGGGAGATGAGTGAAAATGGAGGCAGTGTGTCTGACAGGCTAAGCATCTTCTGTTCTTTTTTATCTCTTTACCTGGAAAATAACTGTAAATAAAATTTTAAGCAGACTGTTCCTATGTTTTTAACAACTTGGTAGTGCTGTTGAGTGTGTAACCCACTAAAAATTAGTAGTCAGAAAGTGGATGCCATTAGATCCATGTTACATCATGACTGTAAGAGCCTGGAATGGTGTTCTCTGCGTGTACCTTCTCCTTTAAATCTTTCAAGAGTTTAGTAGTAAATATTGATTTCAACTAATGGTGGTTTTAACTTCTATGTGCGTATTCTGTGCCCCAGGGGACTGTGTCCCAAACTGGCAGAAGCCGAGACTTGCTCATAAAGAATAGAGCAAATATGTTTTTCCTTTAAAATGCTAGCTGTTAGTGATTGTCTCCTGAAGCAAGATTCCCATTGCTTGTGTTACTGCAGTTATTTTGCAGCTTCCCCACCTCCCTTTGTGCAGAACAATTTGTGAGATGGACAGTGACTTATGCAAAGGCAGATGTTATCACCACATACCACAGGGCATCCAATCTAAGAAGTCTGAGGGCTGAAGGCTTTGGGATAGTAGGGAGTCCTTTTATAGCAGGTAATTGAAAGCATCTGTTTGAATCCTCCTCTAACATAGCCTTCGTACTTTCTTTCCATTGACTATCCCAAGACCCTTAAGTCTAACTCAGCCTCCTGACATGAACACTGAAGTTGAATGCCTGATGATAGGGACGCCAGAGTATTCATTTGTGTTGAGATAAATGTGAAATACTGATGCTGTTTGACTACCCATAGACACTTGGCATTCTCCCTAACATTTGGCCTGTTGAGTCCTTAGACCCAGATACTGGTTTTATTTCAGTAGGTCGGGGTTAGCTGTGGAATTTCCAGCATTGAAAAGATAACGGAAAAATTGCATGTAGGGAAAATGGAGAAGTGAT
Source organism: Thinocorus orbignyianus (assembly GCA_013400375.1). NCBI lineage: Eukaryota > Metazoa > Chordata > Aves > Ciconiiformes > Thinocoridae > Thinocorus > Thinocorus orbignyianus. Next base: position 2,059,234 of record VXBW01006619.1, on the reverse strand, counting down.
AAAGATGGTGTTTCTGTTTCCTGGTGTGCAAGATGTTCATTATGGAATAGTGCCTTTTCCTTGCATTGCTTGGCTTTGTGGTTGTACTGCTACAGCTTGCGCTGCTGCTGCAGGTTCTGTTAAGCAAACCTCTGTGCTGTCGGTGAGGTTACAGACTGGTCTCTGATGTTGGTTCAGACTTGTAGCTTGGGAAAGCAGGTATTAGGCTTGTTCTGCAAATGCTATCAGTGGGGGACAGTTGCAGAGCTACAAGCCTGGGATGCTTCCAGGTCAGGCTGGCTCTGTTTGGCCAATCACAGAGTGCAAAAAACCCATGTTATTCCTCAAAGTGTTTTTCCAGAGTTGAAGTAATAGCCATCTTTCCCTATAAAGATCTGATTTCTCCTATAGAATATTTCTGTGCTGAGATAGCTTTCGTGAGCTGCTTTCAAAAGTGCTGGGGCTTTTTTTGTTGTTGTTGTTTTAAATTCACTCTTCACCTCTTTTCTCCTATTTCCTTTTTTATGTTTTCTATTGCTGGTGCTTGATAACCCCGTGGCCTTTTCTGTAACACAGCAAATCCTTTTGCTATGTATCAAGTAAATCCATGATGGGTTTCCTATATTGAAATGAAGAGTCCAAGAAATGTAATCATTGACGCTTGAGCATTTTCACTAGACTTGTAATATAGGTCATGCAGTGTAGAGGACAAATGGTGTCTTGCATGGGTGATATATGGTGTTGGACTCTCACACTGCTGTTATGGGGGAAGGCAGTAGGTCATCTGCTTTCTATTTCGAGTTCCTTTTTCAGAGGTATCCTTTTACTGCCTTCCTCTTCCTTAGACCAGTCCTCAGTGATTTGCAGTCCTCACTTCCACTTTTTTTTTCCCCTCTTTTCCATTTCCACTAGCGGCTCCTTGCTCACAGCCCGTTTGGGGTTCTTCTTCCCCTTATTTCTCCCTCTCCGTAATTCCAAAGTTTTACAAACCTCATTCTGTTTCCCCTTTGAAATTTCCTATCTTTGCCCCTTATTTTTTTTTTTTTTAGTTATCCCCAGTTCTGCCCTTCCTCTCTTGAGAAGAAAGCAGCTCTGCATAAGCAGAAGAAAGGCAAGAGGCAACTATTTGGTTTTCCTTGATAACAGAAACGGTGCTTTTCTGCGGGGGAGCAAAAACTCTTCTCTCTCAGCTGACCTGGAGGTGAGAGTGAGTATACCTGGAAGAGAGAGGTGGGAAAAAACCTTAGGACTGCTGGGGAACCTTCCCAGCACTGGATTTTGTTCAGACAAGCAGTATGCAAGCCCAGTGGCCGTTTAAAAAGAAATGGGGTGCTGCTCATCCTGAAACAAGAGTCTTTTTGGCACTCCATTCACAAATGATCCTGAAGCATGCCAGTGACTTCACGTGTGGCAAGAGGCTAACTACTAATGAGGTACACCCCCCCACCAGCCCATGCCACACAGGGGGTGTTCGCTGCTGGGCAGCAGCACTGCCAGCCACGGGGAAAGGACTGAAGGCTCCTTGCTGTTGAGGCAATTCACACATCAACCGCTTTTTGAGAGCACTCGGCTCTGCCTAAAGATTTATGGGGCTCTCTTCTTTTAAAACAAATGAATAAAGGCCCAAGCTGAGTGTTTTTCCACATATAAATGTCAGAAACGCAGTCACAAAAACTTCACTGGAGTACCAGTGAGGGCTTGAGCCCCAGCTCAAATGTGCATCACATTAAGGCCTTCTTGGGGACTCCAGACACAAATTGCTTTCCAGCATCCAGAACCATTTGGAAATGCTTTAATCCTGAATCGAGGGGGTTTCTAATGGAAATGCTGACAGACCCTTGGTTGCAGCAGCTGAAGCTGGCAGGGCTGTGATAATGAGCCCTGTATGTGTGCACGTGGAAAGCATGATGCTGTTTCAGAAAACAAGCACTTCCACTGAACAGCCCATGCTGGTGAAAAACACCATGCACCGTTTCAGTGCAAAGGTACCAAAAATTGGCTTTGCTCATGCAAGGATATATTTGGAACAATCATAGGCATTAACCCTGCATGTACTACACTTCCAAAACCAACAAGACTTCATAGCATTTGTAATAGCACTGTAATTATCAATTTAAAAGGCTGCATACACCAAGGGCGTTCTTTAATAATCACAAGTGCAGCATAACCATGTCTCCTCTTGCTTTTTGCACATTGTGGCCACAACTCTAAAACATAGGTGATGCTTCATTTATTGCTCGTGTCTCCGCATACCGCTGCTGACGCTAGTGACTGAGTATTTGGTACTTGTATTTGGAAATCACAGTGACCTTGGTCACACCAGGCTGAAGAAACCTGTCTTGCAAGCATGTGCCCAGGTGATTAATTTCAACAAACAGGTTGCTTATAAGAGTGCAATTACTCACTTGTGCAAATGGCAGGATGGGTGCACTGACCTGTATTAGACACACTGGAGTATACACCTCCCCGTTGGTTCTTTTTCACTGTTAATCAGAGGACTGAAAACCTTGCAACATTTAGACAGCTTGAGGTTGAAGGCTGAAATGTCACTTTTAAAAGAGGGTTAGAAAGGTCACGCAGCTGCAAATAATAATAGCCCAATGAAAATCAGATTCTTACTGCAGCCCACTTCAAGAATAACATTGAAACAGGAAACAAGCCTGCTTGATGTTTTTACCAGTAAGGCAATAAGATTACTGCTTAGTTTAAAAAGGGGGAGAGAGAGACAGAAAGGAGCATGTTTTTTCGGTGTTACTTTTTAGAACTGTTTTTCTGATTCAGAAAGGATGATCATAGGGCTCTGCAAAATTTCCTTGAGGAGCCTGAGGACGTGGGGTACTTTCCTCTGGATGCTGCTGAGAGGGGGTGTAGTTTGTTGCTGTGTTCTGAGAGTGGTGGTTTGTTTTTTTTTTCCTTTTGCTTGCTTTTTATTTCTTTGTTATGTTCTTGCATTCCTTGCTTTGGGTTTCTGTTTTATTAATTATAATGAAAAAATATTTAGCAGTATCTTATGCAGAAATCAAGGAATAGAAGAAAATCTTGGCTTGCTGCAGAATGTTCTTGTTTCTCTTCTGTGTGACGTGGTTTGGAGAAGTCTTTCTATGTTTTTTCTGGGTTGTGGGGTTTTTTTGGTGTATTTTTCTAATTAGGACACCTTAACCTCTCTTAAGCAGAGTGATATTTCAGGAGAATGGCAGGCTACAACAGCGTAGCAGATTTCCTCACTTACATATTCTGCCAATAAAGCTCTTTATGTGGTCACAATAGGGCAATAAATGCTGACAGATGTTGTTAACATGTCTATTAAAATTCAGCCCCCTTTTCTGCTGCATAATACACCCACGTCTATTTTTAATAATACCAGAACTAATGCTGACATATCAATATTAGTGCTTGCTTATATTTACAATCCTTGTTTGTCTCTTTGAAGAGGTCACAGAATGGCAATAAATTTAGCTATTGATAACAGAAGTAAAAAAATCAGGCCTGAGCAATTTTTTAACTTTTTAGTCACCATAGATTTTCCTGATATTTTTCACATGTGTTAATTGCGGCGGTCATCTGTAGTACTATGAAAGGTACACAAGTATAATTTGAATTGGTAAGATCCCAAAGGTTAACAAGCACCTTAATTTAGGTGGGAAGGTGGCTGTGATTTATTTTTATTAGGTGAAGTCGAAATGTTGCTGTTGGTTGTGTTATTTCCTTCATGGATGCTGAACCACCTGCACACGTTGTGGAGAAAGGTGACTTGGGTTGTGTGGCCCAGTAACATATACGAGCTGTGTGCTGGAGGCTGTGTAGAACTCTCCATGTTCTGAATCAAAGGACAGAAGTTGCATGCCTGCGTCTTGAAAAGGATGCCATGCAAACTGTGCTGTGCACAACAAAAAAACCCACTTTACCTCTGTTGCTGAGAGCTCCCATCCTGCTGCAAACCTGGAGTGAGATCCTGCATCTCTTGTGCATCTGCAGCTCTTGCGGAGTTCAGCAGGAATGGGGGATGCAGGAGGTTCACACTTAGAGCCAATGTTCAAGCATAGAGCTTGAATTCCTGCTGTAAGGTAACCAAGCACTGAACACCCTTGCAAAAATTGTAGGTGATAGGCATCTTCTTTCACTCATTTACTACTGTAAGAGTGTCAATAGCACTACAGCTTCAACCGGGGTGATAGCATCACATGTAAATAACATGGTGCATATTGTCTTGAGGGTATCGTACTGTCTGGTAATGTGTTATATGGGTCGAGTTCTGCTAAAAAGATCCTCAAGGGCACATGTGATATCCATTTTGGAATTTTTTTTTTTTTAAGAAGTGTGGTGTCTGAGAAGGATGAGTCTTGAGTGAGCCAGCAGCTGCTTGTACACTTGTTGTAGACAACTAGACGTTGAATCTGACACCTTTTCAAAGTACTGAGAATAACCCCAAGTCCATGTTTTCCTGCAGTTGATCCCCATGTTCAGAATTCTGGTCCTCATCATGTATGTTATTTTGATGCTTACTCTGTGCTTATTTATCTGGCAACCTTAAGAATCAAATGATTCTTATCAGAACATGTACTGATGGATTTAGGGACTAAAGCTGAAGCTCAGGGCGGGGAGGACAGTTTTAGACTTGCAATACTCAATAAGAAAACAAACTCCAAATAATTCCTGGTAATGTTTTGAAATTTACTTGGACACTTGGGACCAGAATTGTTACTCTCTTGTTTTCTTTAACTGAGTCTCATCTGTTGTTCTGCTATTGAAAATGCAGTTGTCACTCTCCCCTGAGGAGGGGAGAAAAGGGTAACAGAAACCTTTGGCAGTGCTTCAGTTGCAGGAGAGATAATTGAGATAAAGCCTTTCATTATACACACGTAGCTTTCCCCACCCCCTACCCCCCCTCCCCTTAAACTTTGCGTGAAAAGGTCTTTAGTAAAGACAACATCCTCGGGTCACATCCCATAAATAGAGGTGGATTTAAAAATCAAACTTAGCTGGAGGTTTTGGTTTTGTTTTTGTGGGGCTTTATTTGTTTAGTCAGTTATCTCTCTGCTGCTTGTTTCTTTCAGACAGGATAGCATAATTCAGAGCATTTTTATTGCTTCACCTCTGAAGAGCTTGGCTATCCACAGTCTGGAACTGAAATAACTGAAATTAGAAGTAATTTAACACCTTTAGTTATTTTAGTGTAAGTCTTCATACAAACATACTCTTTCATTTCTGATTATGAGTATCCTATTTCAGTTTAACATAGCTGTAAGTTAAATCAAAACAGGATATGAATAATCTTAGAGGATTAAATTAGGTACAATTTTAGTTATTTCAGTTCTGGCCTTGTGTAGATAGATGGGTTAGTCCTGAGTTAGGGTCTTTCTTGACACCTGATTGTATTTGGTGCAATAAATCACTCGTCTCATGCCAGATGTTGGTAGGGATGTCCGTGTCAAGAAAAATCAGTTGATGCTAATTATCACCTTTAGGGGGTAGTGTCCTTGTGGAGGTTAAAGGGCAAACGAAAAGATAAGTTCTTTATTTCTGGATGCTTTTTCTGGGAGTCTGTGGAGTCAGGTGAAGAGTGCTCTCTTCCCTTTTTTCTTTGTGTGTGTGTTTTTTTTTTTTTTTTTAAGTTGCAAATAGGAAAATATTCTGTCAAGCTAATGTTGTCTACCAAAATGAATTTTAATTAAAAAGAAAAAGTTATCATCCAAAAGTTTTTGGGATTTTTTTTTGAGAATTTAGGGAACTGAAAATAGTTGCTTTAAGTACAGGTCTGGTTGATGTTTAGGCTAATGGTGTGTGTGTTGTTTGGAGGGTTTGGTAGCAACCCTTCTGAAAATACACTAACAACAAGTGTAAGCATGGTAAAGATATTCCTGATAACAAGAAATAATGAATTGTAGTTTGAAACATGACGACAAGATTGAGTAATTTTAGCACTTGTTCTTCTGCAGTTTTTTGTAGTTTTAAAATAAAATTTTGCTTCTTCACCAAGATGTTTATCTTTGTTTTATGAATAAAATTATACAAACGCCACTCAGGTATTCATCTAAGCAGGGCCTAGGAGTTTGAGTCAAAATGTATGCAGAAGTCATGTGTTGTGCTTTTAGCTGGCTCAGCTACTGTATTCCAGCTTGTAACGTGAATTGTACCAACAGGTACACTTTTGAAATAAGTGATTTATTTATTTTATGTCCTAGGATGTTACTAAAAAATTATAATTATTTTTGTTGATGCTGGTTAGGGATGCTGCTGTAATATTGACCCCAATTCAGCTGTGTTAGTGTGGTCTGAGAGTGAATGTTCCTTCCTTCGGTTTTATTCAAGACCTGGTAGTTCTCCCCCAGGCTTTAGTTCAAGGTTACAGGACTGGAACTGCTCTGGGGAAGCTGTGGTTTTAGGGAAAACTTCACTTTTCAAGCTCCTGAGGATTTAGCTGACCTTTTAAACGACGGCGATGCACAATTATCTCATGTGTATTGAGAGCATGTATGTAATGCATTTAAGTTATTAATATTGAACAGTAAGGATGAAGAACTTCAAAAAGTGGTTTCTTTCTCAGAAGTAACCTAGACGTCTGGTTTTAATGTTGTTCAGCAGGAACTGAAGAAGGAAAGGTAAAAACCTTTAATTTGAGATATTTCTGAGCAGACACGGTCTTATCTAATAACAACATTGAACATATGCTTTTTTCTGAGGCAGATTTCTGCTGTGAAAGCTTAATGGTGTTTTTTTTTTTTCTTCCTTCAAAGTAAGTATGTGCTCAGGAAGGAGTAATAAGAACTTAGACTGTAGGGAGCCTGCTGAACATTAGCAAATTTAGTACTCTGAGGATGAAAACTTTGTTCTGGTCTGTTTTGGGAGTTCGAAATAAAAGCACAAACCGTGACGATGGTATGTTGCATGCATGTGTCAAGTTTAGACCGTGTATATTCATAGGTTCCCTTTCTTTCCCCCCTCCCCCTTTTAACATGTAGATTTATGAGGAATCAAAGATGAACTTGGAGCAGGAGAGGCCTTTTGTCTGCAGTGCCCCAGGCTGCTCACAGGTGAGTGGAGTCAGTGGTGATATTAATTGAGTCCTCAGCACTAGCTCTGGCTTGTATAATGCCTCCTGATATATTAACATGTCTAATAATAATATGTGTATTGGTGTTTTTTTTTTTTCCAAGTCTTCTCCCCCCTCAGTTCCCTCTTCACCTCACAAGGTATTATGAAATATTTAAAGTAAATACAACAGCCAGTCAGAAGTGAGCTGGTAAAAGTACTTCTCAAGCTGCTTCTATGCCTTCCCTCCCTCATCCCCAAGCCTAATGTTTCAAGCCGAGTATTGCAAATTCCTTTAGTGGCTAGCAAGAGAGAAAACACTAGGCAGGACACATTAGTCTGTCTTCTGGTTAGATGTACAATAGAATATATTATGTTCCTATTGAATGTGGTAACTCTCCTGATATTTTTTTTTTAATACTTCAATACAATGATATCTTATTAGCTTTTTTTTTTCTTCCTACTAAATAATCTCTGTATAAAATGCAGTCTGTAGACAAATTCTGCCCCAGGATGTACATTTGGGTTTCCTCTTGACTGGTAATCTGCCATGTGTCTCTGAGGGTATATTCTGACCTGTAATATTAGCTGTTTAATGGTCTTATAAAACCTGAAGGAGGTTTTTACCTGGTGAGATTTTTGAATTGGGATTTATGTGTTTTTTCAATTATTTTGCAGTGGCAAGGGAAGTTCCCCTCCCACGAGGTGATGAGGGAAGTTCCACGTATGGTACTTCTGACCCTAATTTAGTAACAAGATTTTGTGAGCAAAATCTTCAGGCAAGGGCATGTTTTGGGCTTTTGCAACAGCCTTCCTGTTCTAAGTGATTTAGCTTGCCCTTTACCAGAGTCCTCCCCTCTTAATGAGGGTGACTTGTCTCTGCTTTAACTATTTGTTGGGAGTTTTCAGCTGGCTAATATTTTTACAGCCTTTTAGGAACTTCCGGTGGAATGGTGGGCGACTATTACTGGAGTGCAGGTGTTGATTTTGCCAAGAGCTGAGATATGGAAAGGGAGAAGCCTGAGGTCTGGGTAACAACTGGCTGAGCAGCATTGCTGTTACGCTGGGGGGAGCCTTTCCACGGGTGTCAGAGTCCATCTTTTTGCATAGTCCCACCAATTGAGGATTTGTTATCTCAGATCTCCACCTGCAGAGTTAAACTTTCACCATTCTGTCACAGGTAGAATAGGAGTATCTGACTTACACAGTGAAGATTTTTTTTACCTTTTTGTTGAATCTTAAAACTAACTTCCACTCAAACCAGTGGACTTGAGCCTTTTCATCTCCGCTATTAATGAATTTCCTCAGTAGAGGGGAAGCTGATCCAAACAAGTTCATTTTAGGTTTTCAGAGAGCATTTTTGGTTGTGTGCTGTTACAATTTGGAAAGGCAAGCAACATAGGTGTGACGGCATCTTTAAAAACATTTCCCATTTGAAAACACGACCTCCGTTTATTGGAAATGAGGACTTGACAGAAGTGCATAGTGTAGCGCTGCTATCCAGCTCAGCTGTTTGGGGACTGGCTGCTCTGTCAGCCAGTGCAGATGTGTTTTGAGGGCAGAGGGAGCTGGCCTTCTGCATGAGGAAGAAAGACTTAGGAAAAGAACAGCGAAGTCAGGGTTGGAGGAAGAGCTTCTCCTCAGCTGCCCCGTGCCCTCTTTAAGCTGGCTGATTTCACCCTGAAGGCAGAGTGTGGTGTCCATGAAGGAAAATCCATTTCCATGAGAACAAAATGAGGTGGCTTTTTTTCCCCTCACAATTTCATCAAGTGAGGTCTTTCACATATTCCCTTTGTTCTTAATATAAATTTCTAGTCCTGCATTTCTTCCAGATGAGTAAGCAAAGAACCAGGACTTCACTGTGAGGAAAAGGTCTTTGGGATTTTTTATTTTATTTTATTTTTCCTGAGAATTCATTGTCATTACTTATGCTGCTTTGTCTATGGGCTTAGGGAGATTCTCAGAAGGTGTAACATACTGCAGCTATTTATACTATAGCCACAAGGAAAGTCACTTAGCCAAGAATATACTGTGCTGAAAGCATTAAGCCACTTTAACTCTGTTGTTTCCAGTATTTTTTTAGTGTCCTATGTACCTGTTGCTTTAAAAAGCTGCTTTTAATTTTTTTTATTTTTATTTTTTTCCCTTCAAGCCCTGGTGATACAACTTTTCGCCTTTGCTAGTCGTCAAATGACCCTACTAAAACTATTACAGCCTTTGTAGCAAAGGTCTGTGTATGCACCTTCTGGTGAAGGAAACTTAACAGGTCTGCTCTCAGAGCCCAAGTGTTTGAATGTTTCTTCAAGCTTGTCTCTTTGTCTTGTTCAAAAGAATCTATTCACTGTTGAAATCTGTTATCAGACTGTAAAACAAACTTAGCACATCGGTTAGTTTCTTACAAACCACATCTCTCCACCCTCTCTACTGATAAAGGAAAATAATTTAATTTAATATCATAAAGGGTCACAAATAGTTGTTAAGTACTATGCACCACTGCATTGGCACTTTGAATCAAGTTGAAATATCTGAGGTTTCTAGAATTATGCATTTTGCCTGAATACTTTTGGGTAGGGAAAGGCTGGCTTATTTGATTATTTTTATTGCCGTTCAGCAGATATGGGTTGCAGAAAGACAACAAAAGCAGAAAAATGCGGTGATTTAAGATATACTGCCTTACTTTGCATTTGCCGTGGGCTAAGAGCATACACAGCAGCAGTTATCACAGATCCTCAGACACGTGGTGACTTGAGAGGCTGTGGTAGCTGGAGTGGGTGTCTGAGACCCTTAGAATCCAGAAGTTGGTCTGCAGCTTTTTCAGGCAAATGCATGACACCTTGTGCTTTGCAACCCTGGGGAGCACTGAGGCAAATATGTCTCTAAGTAGAATATAGTTATTTGTTACTCATACTCACTTGCATTTTCAAATATTCTGTTTCCTGTGCCATTTGGACACATTTCTAGCTGGATCCAATTCTTTCTCTCTCTCATTTTTGAAATTCTGTCTAATGCCAAAAGTTTATTAGAGAATTAAATTCTTCTTTTTTTTTTTTCCTTTCTCTCTCTTCCTCTCTCTTTCTGTGTTTGCCTGACAGCGTTTTCCAACAGAGGATCATCTGATGATTCACAGGCACAAACATGAAATGACTTTGAAGTTTCCTTCAATAAAAACAGATAATATGTTATCAGGTAAGAAGACATGAATTCAAGAATCAAGATAACTATTCGGATGATGTTGAAAGCATGACTCCTATTGGAAAGCTACTGGCAAAATACCTCCAAGATCGGTTTTTAAAAGCCCCAGCTCCAATTAAATAACAAGTAGAGATGGAATAAGCTAGAATGCATATATTTGAACAAAAAGACAGTTGCTATTCTTATGCCTTCCCATAGGTTTGGCATGAGAGGGAGACAAATTGTTGAACCTCAGCTGGTAGCTCTATCGCTGGCTGCCGTGTCAACATGCCAGTGAAATATAGACACTTAAGTGCATGTCACCTGGGAGCCCAGCCGCGAGCGTGTTAATGAAGTGCATTTTTACTGTTCCTGTAAGACTCACTATTTAAGTCCGACAGGCTCACTTCGGCAACTGTGGCAGGCCACATTAGATGAGGCACCTTTATGGTGTCTCAAGTGTCCACTGTAAATAGCCATAACAGAAAGGTAATATCTAGTGGGTAATACCCAGTAATCTTTCCCCCGAAAGGTAACCATCTCTATCTGCACTTCCCATCATACACAGAGATTATTTTGTATTATGTGCAGTTACATCCTTTAGTTTCTTAGGTAGCTTTTTCATGCTCTTGTCTGAGTAACCACGCATCGGTGGCTTGCTGGCATTCAATGAGTGCTGGGCAAGGTCAAGGTAGACTTAATCTTACCACTACTCTCCTCTCCTATTCCCTTTCCTAGTTGTGTATTCCTTGGGTCACAGTAATGGATTATTAAGTGTAGTATCACTAGGATTTCTCTGGTTTCAAAGTAATTGTAGGAAAAAAACCTATGATGCAAATGTGTGTGTATGCTAACCAGTGTTTGGTATTTATCTTTTGAGATGGACTTCTTCAAAGTAAATTTTGCCATTTTAGGTGCAAATATATTATGATTAAAGGGCCTCCAGCAGACTAACTCTTTTATTGATTAAACTGTTTCCATTTTTATGAAAATCTTAATTGGGTAACAGTTGCTTGCAAGTATTTGATTGCGACTTTTGTTGTTGCTGTTGTTCTGTTGGGACTTTAGGCACCAGGTGAGAAATGAGACGGACCTTGTCCCAAATAGAATTTATTTTCCTCTTACACTTGAAAATGCCATCATGAACTAAGTTTAGAAAGGAATGGTACACAACATGTTGAAAAGTAGGGCTTGTAAAGTGCCTGGATGCCAGCTATGCCCACAGAATCTTGCGTTTGCAAGCACAAGTGAGAAAATGCTGCTCTTGCACTTGGTTGCATCCTCGAGCAGTGAAACTGCTCAAAGGCACCCTGTGAAAGTGCTGGCTTTTATTAGAACTTTGTTTGGCAAGATTTTTACTTGAGGGCACTTTCTAAGGTGTGTGTTCTGTCATCAGGAGTCCCCTGAGTAGAAAAGCTCCATTTTATGTTTGGTGGCTTCTATGAGATAGCTGTCCTGCTTCTTCCAGTGGGTTGCTTTCCCAGGCAAAATGTTCTGACTGACTTCCACCACAACCACCAGTAGTGGGGCCTCTAGACCTCCAGTTAGCCAACCAAGTACACAGAAATGCAGAATTTTGTGGCCAGAAAGGCTCCAAGATAGTTTCTGAGTGATATATTAATTGCTCTTTGTGGGTGATGATCCTCTCTAGTAAAAGTGTACAAAGCTGCACATGTTCTCAAAGGCTGCGGCAAATGTATCTGACCATAATGGTCTGGAGACCTGGTTCTGCTGTGTGTGATTTTTCTTTTTGTGTGTGTTTGGTGGATTTCCTGGCATTTTGAAATCCTTGGTTTGGAAGCACCATAGATCATCTACTCTCTGCAGGGAGACATTGAAAAATAGTTGTTTCATTACCCACCTAAACCCTGGGGAAATCTAAATACCTTAAAGTTTAAGATGTTTTATTCTTAGATTTCATAATGAAAAATTAATGATATATGGGGAAAAGAGACAGACTTTTCTCTTAGACATTTGTCTTCATGTCTTCCTTCTTGTTTTCTGCATTTTTGCTTATTTGACTTTTTTTTTAAATACAAAAAAATTGTTTCTGTCATCAATAGGTTCAAAGAATTGCAGCAGCAATTACCCTATAATAAGCCAGGTGTTAGTATGCGTTTCCCAACCCCCCCTTTTTTTTATTAAGGTGTCTAGATTTCAGACTTTCTCCTTTTTTTCCGGTATGTTGTATACTACCTGTTAAAGTTTTGTATTTGAATTCATTCAGTGTTAAGAGTTAGTCACACAAAGTAGTGGACTGTATGCTTTCAGGTGGCCATTAGAGTTACCTTTAATTCTAGGGCTGGCTAATGTCCAGTCTGGGGTCAGCAATATTGAACATGCACTAAGCGTGGCTTCTATAAACTGTTGTTGGAGGTGGGCATTGAAACTGAGGGGCTGTTGGCCTTGTCCCAATACAGCATCTTGGAAACTAAGCGAAGTATGACTTGGGAAGTAGGAACTTGTATTAAATTTGTGCTGAGTTCCAAAATATCAATATGTAAATAAGAGGTAAAGTTATGTTTTACATCTTTATGTCAGTGGGGACAGTGTTTAATTAACAAGGTTCTGTGACCTGATGAAAATTATTGGTGCTATGCTGGCTTATGAGGTGTGTCTAGCTGGGAGTGTCTTGGTTCTCAACTAGCTCCACTATAATTGCTTAATTTTTTTGATGCTGACTGAAGAAAGACAAGTCTTATTAAATCCAGTGACTCCTGAACTAATTCAGGAACTCCAGGTACACACATATGCAAATAGCTTTATGTTCTCTGACTGTATAAATGGAAGGGAAATTCTCTGAAGGTATTGCATGAAGATGCAATGGATCCTTTTGTTGGATAATTTGACATTAATTGAAAAAGAGAAATACTCATGTTATTTGTTCCTTTTTGTGTATGCATTTTATTTTTGTTTGTTAGAAAGCCTTGTTATGAGTATGGATAGAGAATCATTGATGGTTTTGATTTCTATCTTTCTCAGCCAAGAAAGAGCTTTTTGAGATAACGCAGAATATATTGTGTAAGTTTTGCATGCTAGTCATCATTACAGGAAACTTTGAAGTTAGTCAACTTAGGTTGACTGAAATAGGTATCACCTCTGTTGTTGTGCTAACTAAACATTGCCTTGCTTTGGAGCTGTAGTCCGTCGTGTCAAAGCTTTTGTTGTTTTAATACTGGAATATTGATGTCTGTGGGACAGACTGTTTCCTCCAGGTAAGGACTAAAATCAGTGAGGGACTGTACTTTGGGAGATGAGAACACTGAGATTCCTGTGGTATCAAACTTGGGAAGGGAAGGAGTAACACCTTACCACCACTGGAGGGGAGGGAAGTCCTTCCAAATGTGTTGCTAACAGATACAGGAGAGGCAAGGATTACCTTTATAGAAACTTTGTTTCTTCCTGATTCTATTTACTGAAATCCATTTATCTAGATTTTGGTGCTAAACCTCACTGTGGAGATAGAAACAGTCTCCTCTAGATGAAAAAGGATATGTGCTAATGTCTAGTGCAAATGTACTGCTTTTCCTAGGTAATGCCTGTGCCAATGAGCTAATTTCTTGCATCCTTGGTTGGCTTAATTTTTTTTTTCTCCTTGTGTTTTACACAGGAAGGTTTATCTAGGCATGAATTTTGTGGAGTGCAAAATGATTGGATATAGAGAAAAATAATATTGTTTGATTTCTTGTTTACTTCTTGTCCCTTGTTTTACCAAATAATGACGTTTTCTCAAATTCAACTGGTCAGGTTCTGAGCAATCAGACAGGATTATGGATGCATTGTAGCCAGTATACGTACCCCCATAGAAAGTACAACCAGGGCTCTATACAGTGAATCTTTAAGCAGTTAAGTTTCTGGGAGCCCTCATCTGCGAGCCCCTGAGGGAGGGCAGCTCCACCAGGTACAACTGGGTACACCTCTTCCTTCTCTTCTCTTCCATCACGTGCTTGAGATGTTGTGAATTTGATCTTCTTGGCGCACTTGGGCAGTAACCTGCTAAATCACTGAAGAAACCTTCTTGAATTTCTCACGACATTCCTCTTTCCTTGTGACTGCTTGATGGGCAGCCCTTCAAATTTCAATGCTAGCCTAATTACTCTGACTTTGTTATCATTGTGTGAAAATATAACACGGGAAAGTATATAACTTCAACAGAGCCCACAGCTGAACAAGCCGAGTGCCTGTTATTACTGCACATCAGACTAAACATACTTTTTTAAAAAAAGAAAGATGAAGAATCAAGTTACACACTTTGGAGCTGTACTGTTAGATATCTCTTACTGAATCTGAATTTGTGAGGTTTTTTCTTGTTGATTGTCTGGGGTTTTTTTGTTGTTTTTCTTCACAATGAAAGCTTGTTTCACCTAACTGTCTTTTGATTCTCCAGTTCTTTTTCTAAATGGTGTCATGCTTAAAATTTTCATTTGTGCTTTACAGGGTGAAACTGTAGGATCCGAGGTAGTTTTACAAAGTGCATTCAAATAAACTCTCTATGTGGCAAGCTAATGTTTCATTTCCTGGCCTCTTGTTTTGAAAGCCATCCATTGAGATGGAGTATACCTTTCTGAGACTATAATTTCAGTAATTACCAAAACCCCAAATCCTAAACCAAACATCAACAAAATTTGCATAGCTAAACATAATGAATATATATTGGGATCTTTTTACAGAAAACTTTAAATTTCCCATTTGCCTTATAATGCATATTTTTCAATTAGTCTGGAGAATCGTGAATCACTTCAGATGCTGAGAACAGGTTTTCAAAATGGTCAACAGCAGAAATATATTCAGTATATTGGGTTCTGATTGCTGAGTGCTTCTGAAATCCCCTCCTGTAAGATACAGTAGGTTGACCTGGGATCTGCGCTGTTGAGACCATTTGATCTTGCTCTGGGGCCTTTATGTTGTCCACTTACATTTCTGAGGTTTATTTAAATTTAATGTTTCTTGCTGCCTTTCTGGCCATAACTGTCATCGGAGAAGTTGATTATTCACCTGTGTAATGGGCTGAACAAAATATTTGTTGCCTGTCTGAAATTTGACAGTTTCTGTGTTCAACCTGGTAGTAAAGGCAAGATGGGAATAGCTTCCTAAGTAATTGTCAGAAGACACAAGTTCACCTGTGAAGTGGCAGTTAGAGGTAGATGCCTCAAAGCAGCATGGTAAACTAGTTCTGGTAGCAGTTGGGGATGGAAAGATTTTTATATGTTGAATAATGGGACTGGGTTGGGACGGCTGGTCAGTACAATAGCCAGATATCCAGGGTTAACCCAGACACCTGTATCCCAAGCCACTCAGTTCAAAACACATCTTGGGCCATTGAAGTCCTGGGTCGTACATGCTGAAAGCTTCCTACAGTAATGTGTCTCCTCAGCAGGAATGCTGAGAGTGGTGCTAGCTCTGTCTAAGTTTTGGTCCAGATGGGTCTGGCACATCCAGTTGCTGAAGTACAACAAATCAGAGCCCTTTTTCTTAGTGAGCCTGCAATAGCTGTGGGCGCTGGTGATAGCAACAAAAGGTTTGTTTGTACCAACAGGGAACAGTGAGGTCAGGCACAAGCTGTTGGAACTATGAATGCATTTTTAAGTGCTGAGAATTAGGAATATTTTATTAATTCTGGGAGACCTGAATGTGAAACTGATGCTAGGGTCTCCTTTGTGCTATCATTCCGACTTGAAATACAGGGGCTTGCCTAATCTAGGTAATAGAATTACTGTGGTATTGAGAGTAATATTTTGTAGTAGTTTGTCTACCTCCTCAGGGAGAACTGGTGCTCTGCAGGGGCAAAATAGCTGGTTGCCTCAGAAGCAAAGAAAGCCCACTGGACTTTATAGCCCCAAAGTCCTGAAACCAATGAGTGCATTGTATGTGCAATGTAACTACTCTACTATGTAAAGTCTCAGCTGAGATTCCACCTGAAGTACTGTGTTCAGCTTCGGATTCCTCAGCACAGGAAGGACATGGACCTGTTGGAATGAGTTGTGGGTGTCCCATCCCTGGAAGTGTTCAAGGCCAGGCTGTTTGGGGCTTTGAGCAGCCTGGTCTAGTGGAAGGTGTACCTGCCCATGGCAGGGGCATTGGAATGTGATCATCTTTTAAGTCTGGATCATTATCAGTTCTGCTTTCGTACAAATGCAGTGGTTTCATGGACTTCTAGTTTCTGTGAATGTTGAAGGATGAACTATTGTAAGTGAGAAAGACAGCTTTTGGTTTATATCTTGCTGAGTTGGATTCCAAAAGGTCTATGGAATTCAGGGGGGCTTGGTCCTGTCCTGTCCTGTACCCTGCCCCTGATTCTTGCTGCTCTGATTTCTGGGTCATGGAAACTACAGTAACTGTATAGGAAGACTGAGGCAGTCATTAAAGCTTACTGTGTTAATATGTAGGTAGTGTAAATAGTGTCATTATTGTAAGCATCAAAGCTGATAGATTAATACAGTAGTTAATTGGAAATGTAAACTGTAGGCAACACAATGCACATGATTTTCTCAGACTGCTTGTGGTGCAGAAGATACACTTTCAGCGTGTGTAGAGAACAGCTGATGAGGCCTTTGTGCTTTTGAAGTCATGGTCTTGTTCTGGGTTGCTTATTTTCACTATTAAAATGAATTTACTTCACTGAGATAACTTGGGGTTTGTTTTTTTGTGTGTGTGTCTGTCCAACGTTGATGGAATAGTTGCCAAACAGATTGGGAACTTCAGCTGCACGTGCCTGATCACCACCTTGTGACCCATTAAGTTGCCTCTGGCCTTTTGTAGCCTGTTGTAGTAATGCCTGTTTTCTGGATCAGCTGCATACCTTGGCAAAAAGTAGCAAGACCTTATCCATGTTAGCATATTCTCTTCTGCCCTGCTTCCCAAATTCTGGGCTCAAGCAACTCTGAAAAAAAACTTAAGATTTTTTTATTTTGGTGAAAGTGACGCCACCAACTTTTTTATGAAACCCTAGTTTTTCTTCTTGGTTATGAAAAAGATACCTTGTTATTTGATAGGGATATACCACTTCTGAAACTAAAACATTTCCTGTATTTGCTTCACGCTCATACTAACGTAGCCTTTGTGTCCAGGAAAGCTTTGCAATGATTATCTTATTTTTTTTCTGCAAAGCAATTGTGTTGTTTGCTAAAGTAATATTTAAGCCTTTTTGGAAATAAAATCTATTTCTCCTGCTTTTTAGTGTTCTTCATTTCCAGTACAAATTCCAGTCCAAGTGCCAAAGACAACCCTGGTGTAAATCTACTGAGTTCAGTGAGGTTACCCTAGAGATTAGTTTGGCACTACTTATTTAGGATATGGACCTGTAAAGTGCTGAGTGTCCTCAGCTCCCATCAATGTCAGCACCTCGTTGACTCCTTGTGCTGAGTTCTTGCAAGATTCTTGGAAGGTCTTATGTTTCTGACTCTGGTAATACAGTAGTTAGCCATGAAAACTAATAGATAAATACGCGTGCATTCCCAAACACTTGAGTTTTGTTTCCTTTAAGCTCGTAAGTATGATGCTCAAGCCAAAAGAAATAAAATAGACTTTTAACATTAAGGACTTGCTTTTTCCGTTTCATCAATACGTTCCATCAGGAATATAAATGCAAAGGAGTGTGTTTGCCCTTGAATTGCTTAAGTAGGACCACACCTTATACAGGTGAAGATTGGTTTCAACTGGTTTTGTAATGGAGGAGTCAGATCCTCCCCGTTAGTTTCAAAGTGGAAACTGTATTTGCTGTTGTATGCATTCATTCTATGCTGCCTTTTTGTTTATGGGTTGCTGTGAGTTTCTATCCTGATTGTGTAGTTATTTGTGTCTGGTGACTGTCTCCTGTAAAGGGGGAAAGATTAGAACTTGACTCAGCCAGGTGCAAGAAACCAAATTTTTCTTCCAGAACTCACTGAAGTGGGAAGCTTTTTTTATGAGGTCAGAATTGGCCCAATGTGGGCAACTGGGATTAGTGTGATAGAGTTTTCATTTTTCAAAGAATGAATTTCAAACAATAGGGTAGTTGTCAATGACTATGCAGAAGATTATTTTTGAAGAGTGAGTCTAATCTTTCCATAAAATTAGGTACTACAAAGAAGCTTGAGGAATGGGGGATTGGGAAGAAGAAACTAACATGCAAGAGAGAATTTAATTTTTTTTTTTCCTTTTAATATGTGTAAAGCTGGTGGAATGATATGGATTCTCCCCTGCTTTTGCTAATATGATTTTGTATTGTAATTTGGAGTGGGAGATGGGAAAGCTGAGGTAGAATTGTTAAGAGTTCACCTCAGAACGAATGGAACCATAGAATCATAGAATGGTTAGAGTTGGAAGGGACCATAAAGATCACAAAGTTCCAACCACCCCGCCATGTGCAGGGACACCTCCCACTAGAGCAGGTTACTCAAAGCCCCATCCAGCCTGGCCTTAAACACTTCCAGGGATGAGGCATCCACAGCTTCTCTGGGCAACCTGTTCCAGTGCCTCACAACCCTCACAGGAAAGAATTTCTTCCTAATATCTAATCTAAATCTCTCCTCTTTCAAATTGAAACTGTCACCCCTCATCCTATCACTACACTTCCTGACAAAGGGCCCCTCTCCAGCTCTCCTGTAGCTCCCTTCAGATACTGGAAGGCTGCTATCAGGTGTCCCTGGAGCCTTCTCTTCTCCAGGCTGAACAGCCCCAGCTCTCTCAGCCTTTCTTCATAGGAGAGGTGCTCCATCCTGCTAATCATCTTTATGGCCCTCTGCTGGACCTGTTCCAACAGTTCCATGTCCTTTCTCTGTTGAGGACTCCAGAGCTGGACACGGTACTCCAGGTGGGGTCACTTCCAGGTGGGAAGTACCTCGTAACTGCCTTTTGATCCGTCCTTTGTTCCCAAGTTTGAGCTTGTTTTTTCACTTCCCGAAGAAAGACCAGCCAAGGTCATCACTGAAACTACTGTCCACAGGGCAATTTAGCTTATGTCTTATGGGCTTTTTGAGAAGGTATCTGAAAACATTGTACCTTCTTGGGTCCTTCCTGCCTGTGGCATTAAAGAGAATCCAAATTATTTCTGAGATGGCAAAAAACATTCTCTAGAGGTGAAGACATGCCTTAAAAATCTATTGACTCCAAATCTCGTGTTTTATACATATTATCAGAACTTCTGGGTATAAAACACAGAAGGATGTTTCTTTATGGTCAAATTTTAACATTTCATGTTTTTTCTAAATGTCTTTTTGTCTTTTCACTCCTTCAAAAATCGTATTAAGAAGCAGAACTTCTTGCTGTGGCTAACTTCAGATGTTTTGCAAAGTGTGTGTATGACTGAGGTGGTTTTCAAGCACTTGAAGGCTTCTACAGCAGTTACCTGTGTGCTGCAGTGTAAGCGTGCACTGTCACATGCACTGTGTGTTGTTCTGCATGCACCTGTTGTTGCGGAGTTATAGACAGTTGTAATGACCATCTGCACAAGTGAAAGATCTGCACTTGTGTCAAGTGCTCTTGTGAAAACCTGACTGCGTATCTTCCTGGTAGAATAATAACTGCTGCCTTTTCGGACACTGTTGGCAAGGGCTGTCTGCCTGTGGTCTGTAGCTTCAAAATTCAGTGATGTGTGGTTTGTTTTTAATGATGGTGTGGTGGGAGTGGGAAGGTATGGAGAGGTGAGCTAGGACCTCTCCTTTCCTGACAGGTGATTTAACTCTCTCCCTCTTGTCATATTCTCAGACCAGACTCCTACACCAACACGTTTTCTGAAGAACTGTGACGAAGTGGGCCTCTTCAACGACATCGATTGCTCCCTAGAGCACGAGTTTAGAAAGGCACAAGAAGAAGAGAATAACAAAAGGGTGAGTGTGAACACACTGAACCTTCCCTTGCCTATCGGTTCCTCATTTAAGGACTCTGTGTGAAAGCAGATTGAGCTCTAGTACCTGGTAGTAACCTTTCAGTTAGAAACTAGGTGGCACTCTAAGTTGTGACATGCTTTTTCAACTATTGAAATGGTTAACAAAATTAAAACCCCCTAACCAACAGAAAAACAGCATTAAATTTCCCAAAGTGTTTAACTGTGTTTGCCAGGATTTGATTCCAAGTCCCTGCTTTTAAGTAAACTATAACACAAACCACACACCTCTTGAGGGAGAGGCTTGGGAAAATTATAATATCTTTGAAGTGAGGACTGCAAGCTTGCTCAAATACATTACAGGGAAATGTGGATTATGAAGGGGCATTTACTTCAAGAAAAAAGAAAAAAGTTTCTCTTTCCTGTGCAACACTGTGGGCCCCTGGATTTATTTGTCGTCATTGCCAGCTTTATCGTGTTTCTGTATTTCTCATAAAGTATTCATGTTGAAGTGGGAAACTTTAACTTGTAATACCTAGTAGATAACATATCCTATTTCCAATTAGTATTCTTTTAGTCTCAGTATTTGTAAGCTTTGGTTGAATTATATAGGCCACTTTGAATGGAGTTAAGTGTACTACTGTGCCCAAAGGTTGTTAGAGGGTTTTGAGGGATCCTAAAGAGCTGTTAAAATTTTCAAGGAATTGTAAAAGAGCTTAGTACACTATGGAGGCCAGCAAGAGGTAATGCATGAAATTTTAACATTTCACATAAGATCCAAAGTTCTGGTTGCTTCTGAAAACTAAAACACATAAGTAATGTGGGGCTTCCTACAGGAGCATATTGCTCCCTGCAGCCCTCCAACAACCTGCCCAAAGCCTTCCCTTTACAACGTTCCCTTTTGTGTCTCTGTTTTCCCCTCTCCCATTTCTGCAGCTCTTGGAAATTCCTGTTTAATGTGTCCCCTGCCACCGGAGTTCCCCAGTTACTGAACACACCGTTATTTGGCTTAGTTCTCACAGTAATCTCTGTTTGCCTAATTTGAACATTAACCAGGACCATAAACTAAAAGTAGGAAAAAGTGGTCATGAAGCAACCATGGTGTTAAAGCCAGAGGGCACTTCTCTTTAGCTTGCATTGGCATTATTTTGCCTTTCGAAATGCCTCTGCCTCCAATTGCAAGGGCTTCCTTTGTAGGTTCTCTTCCTTACAGCTGCTGTGCAGTGTCATTTGCTTTGCCTGTCGGTGACTGCTCTCCAACTCAAAATTCATACCTGTGTGGCATGTGTGCTGCTGGGGCTCACGAAATCTGGAGGCAGTGCCACTTGAAGATCTTGAGGAATGCAAAGTAAATGCACAAGAGGGCTCTTTGGGAGTGGGGAGGGGGGGAAGGAGGGTGGGGAGGTAAAGCTGATTGCTGAGGTGCAGGATGGGAGAACAGGCTTGTATGAAGAAAATGAGAGTGGTTTGGTTCGGCTTTTATAGGGAAGGGAGTCTAGGAACGGCTTATTTGTGGCTCATAAGGAAAGAGACTGAGGCAGATAGAGGAGAATAGGAGAAAGGCTGCGACGTGATATGCTGAGCAAGGAAAAAGAGTCTCCAAATGTAAGAGAGTCCAAGTTTTTGGTCAAGGATTGGGAAAATATCCCAGACTGACCCTCACAGCTTTGTGTGCAGGACAAATGCTAAGGAAACAGCCACCCAATGAAAAAAATGTGTCTAACTTTAGTTTTAACTTGTTAATACTGTTTCTTGTGTGCTGCAGAGGGGAGACTTGGCCAAAATCAATAAGAACATTTCTGTACATTCCTACTTCTTTGCAAACTAGAGGATTACTCAGCATTTCTTTCTACATGGTGTTCATTTTGCAGGAGTAGGAGATGAGGAGAAATCTACTGATGTGGACTTTTCTGCAGTCACCCACTTATTACAATACTTGATGCTGTAGAATCCATTTCAGCTCACAAGGGGTAGTTGCACAACCTGATTAAAACCTAGACAAGAGCATCAGGTTGCCTAATAATACCAGTTTTTTAACCATCTCTGGAAGTTTTAGTCTGCCCTTTTTCTACCAACCCCTGCAGCTGCTATTGGTGATCTCCAGGGAGCAAATGAGTGATCAGGGGGGTGGTGGTTGAGAAATGATTAAAAAAAAAAAAAAAGAAAAAAAAAAGCGAAGGGTCGGGGGCGGGAAAAAAGAAGAAAGAAAAAAAAAAAAAGTCGGAGGAGGAGGAGTGGGGCCAAAGTCCCACTAGGTATCTAACCTGTGCTCTGTGTTTCCAATTAGCCTGCTGTATGTTCGTTCTTATATTACTGGCTGACTGTCAGATAGGAATCTGAAGCGGGCCCCAGTAGGACTTTACGCAAATGCAAGATACAAAGGCCGTGACAGAAGGGGACTCCTCCGGGTGCAGCTATTGCTAACGAAATGCTTCCAACAGCCTGTCCCTGGAATATGTGTGCAGTGTGGCATTGTTCTACTGGGCCCACCAACACTTGGAGACTAATACTAGCTGTGTGGAAATCTTACTCATGGTGCAGAAAAGTCTTCCAAAAATATTTTTTGGTCTTGTTAATTTCTCTGTACTCTGAAAGAAATGATTTTGTTTATTTTAGTATATCACTGTGGCTTAGCACACAGCTTGACACTGAAATCTTGTAAGAGAAAAACACTTTAGGGTTGTGTGTGGCTATTTTTTTTTTCTCCATCCTTGAGAGTCACCATTTGAACAATCAAAGAATAAAGTCCAATTAGCTGCATCCTTTCTTCCCACCCCTGCCCCTTCTGAGTGGAAACCCAAGGATAATTCATGAGAATTTGTGTTTAAGCTGGTTACGTGGACCGATGACATTCTAAATTGACTGTGAAGCCCTGAGTGCACAGTTTTAGGAACACTGTGTGTACCTTTTATCTAAAGGTAGTATTGAGGGGAAAATGCTTGCACTAATATCCCAGGTGCATATCCAGGAACAAATCACTTAACATCTTTCTGCTGTAGTTGCCCACATGTGAAGCGGGAGTAGTGTCTCTTTCTGACTCCCATACTTGATATATCTTATTATTGTAACCTCATCTCTTTGAATATACATGGGTTACCCTTTGCTTGCGGCCCGAGTGGACTCCAGCAATAATAGTGGGGATGACTTCCAGGACATGAACTGACATGAGAAAAATTAAGTTATAAATGGAAGCAAGACTGTCAGTTTGTTTTTGTCTTCTATATTGAATATATCATCGAATATGAGCTGGAAATCTCTGCTTGAGAAAGACCTGCTACCTAAATGCGAAAGATGCTATAGATCAGCAAGAAGCATGTGAATAGGCGTGTGAGAGACTCAGAGACTACATCAAGTAGTATGTAGAAATAGTGAGTTGAATATTTTCAACATGGGTGTCTTTTTAAAATCAAATTCTACCTATGCTAGAATTTCAAAGGCTTATCCTGCAATTCTGAAATCTTCTAATCAGTGCTCAGTGCTGCAAGGTAATATGTGAACTGAATGAGGCAGGGAAACTGGTATTTTCAACTACAGCTTGGTTTTAATGTGGGCTGTTCAGTGTCAGGAAGTTCACAGCCAACAAGTCCTCTACATGATGTAATATTCCTGTTCTAAGTACACTGTCCCATCATAGCCACTTCACTGCTAGAAAAGCATCAGCAAATCCAACTAGTCCAGTGAAGGAAAAAATAATGAAAAAACAAATACAGGGCCTTTGGTGGTTGAATAGACTCGGTGTACAGAATGATAAAAAGTCTGAATATTCAGTTTAGTTGTGTTAAGCAAGGGATTGTGCTGCAGTCTGATGCATATTTGAAAGACATACATCTGGTTTGTACCTTCTGTGTTCTGCTTCTGCCTTCTGTATAACAGAATAGATTTCTATCAGCATAAGAAGGCAAATAAATTGCACTTGTCCAGGTTATACCACCTCACAATTTTGTTCTGAACTCAGAGACTCTCTGATCTCCAGAAGAGAACTCTTGCAAATGTTTTCTGAGTGTCGTGGCTCTGTGCTGTAGCCAGTGAATAATGGGAGGATGATTTAATTCAAGGCAAGTTGGAAGTGATAGAACCTGTCTCTTAAGCAGGTGTACTTTGGTGGAAAATTTAACTTCATTTCTATACCTTGTTTAAATTTTATTCAATGAATACCTGGCCCATAGTTTTCTTTCCTTTGTCTTATAAAAAGTATGCAGAAAGAAAAAAACAAGATGGCTTTTGCCTGATTGAAGCTTTTTTTTTTTTTAAACATTACAATGTGGATCTAACAGGTAAATACCAAATCAGTAGCTTAAATTTGATGGACTAAGAATGTCCAATAAGCATTTCTTGTGTCGCACAAACTTGGTAGGCTTTGCTGCTGGTTTTGGGGGGTTTTTTTTGTTTGTTTAGGTTTTTTTGAGGTTTATTTTGAGTTAAGAACCAAACTGACCAAGAAAGGGCCTGATGCTTTTTACTTATGTCAATGGTGGGAGAAGCAGGCCCCGGGAGACGTGCTGCTCATTTGTAGCAGGTGCTGTCTTGAAAGCTTCTGACTTTCCCAGTAGGACAAACTGCAAGAGCTATGGTGACTGGATAGAAGAAAAACCTTCATATCTTGTTTTAATCTGGTCCATTGTTCCATCAAAGCAGAAAGTTCACTCCTACAATGACAATGTAGTAGCTGAAACTATCAGTGCAGTAAGTGGCACCCCTTGGAAAGGGTGTTATTAAAATAATATGGTACCCATATATGACAAGAAAAAAGTCTGTATGTTGATAAAGCACACTGTAGAAGTGTTTGGACTTTTGAGACCTAGATTGATGCATGTAGAAACATTGGCAGTGCACTGCGTGAAAGACAAGAACCGGGATGACGGGTTTATTATGGTGATTGCCTTGGCTGATGGACTACAAATTCAACACTGTCCATCTATAAAAAACAGCTACCCTCCCAAGGAGTGCACCCGCCTGGCTCCTTCCCCTTTACAAGATTAATGTGCAACCTAGAACCTTGTTTCAAGAACGTGTATGCATTTTTTTTGTCCAGCAGGACAGGAGATCTGCAGACTCATTTTCTCTTAAGCATGGTCTTATGGGAGGTGGTGACAGTACTGCAGCATGCTGGTGTGGGACAGTATGACTTTGGAGTGTGTGCACTGCCTCTACAGCTGCCATGGTAGCTGTAGTCTTCCCTTGTGAAGGCTTTGAAACTCCAGTGGGGTCATGGAAAAGAATAGTGTGATGGTGGACATATCAGAAGCAAGTTCTCTGAAACAGCTGAATTTTACTCTTGGAGTAATGCAAACCAACAAACTCATAAGCTGATCCTGGAGTGCTTTTGACTCATTGACCACGTGTACAGCAGAAGAAAGAAAAGATCTGTGTCTAAATGTTTACTATCTTAATTTTTTTAAAATTATGCAATCATAAATACACATAAATACATTCACCTTGCATTTATCTAATCTTGGTGTAAGAATGTACTTTACACCCCGCCCCCCCACCCCCGAAGTCAAAGGCCCCCTGATGACTTATTCTCCCATTGAGATTGAGTATTTTATAATATGGTGGGCATGTTATAGCAGATGGAAACTAAGACTAGGAATGATTTATGTTAATGTAGTGCTTAAAGGCCAGGGTACTTTTGTTGCAGGTATTGTAATAACTCTAAGCTGTTATTTTATCAATCAGTTAAGCTGTTGTCAAGGTGATACCTCAAAACTCTAAAGTTCAAAGTCCACAGTATCAAGCTGATTAAAAGATTTCAGTCTAATAGATCCTATACTCTGTATAGGATGTTTGTATGTCTGAAGTGGTGAGTGTCTTCACAGCTTTGCATTTCTTCTGGATGATGCATTAAGGTGCTGTAAAGATACATTATAACTCTGTGTTAGAATTTTCCCGATGCAGTACTCTGGGTTTTCTTATGCATTGATTGCATCAGGTTATTGAGCTGCTTTATGAGCTCACTGTCGGATTATAAAACCTCCTTTTTATGAATAATTAACTTTTGCAGCATTCCTATGGAGAAGGGAAATACTTTGTCTCTTATTTTCTGAGGAAAAACAGTTTCCAGAAGACATAGTTTTCCAAAGCTTGATTGTAATGTGACACCTCGCTCTTGAAGGGATTGCAGACATGGGGTGAGAGTTGCAGGGGAGCTCTCTGCCATTCTGCCAAGCAAGTGGATTTCTGTCTCTTGGTTCCTAGAGATCTTTAGCAGTGTGGCCCCAAGAGATTGATAGATATCTTCAAAGGCATTTTGGTGCCTTGCTTTCACTGAAATAAAGCAGGACCAAATCAGTGAGCTACCAGAAAGGATCTGGGCTCAAGTGACGTGCTAAAAATTGCACAGGAAGTCTGTGGCAGAGCCTCGGATTGATTCCATATCTCCTCGGTCTCAGCATAGGGCATCCCACAAACCATGTGTGTTAAAGATTTATCAGCTGTTGTTCAGTGTTGCTAAAGACGGGAAGAATGCTCTCCTCCCCTCTCCAGATGGACAGACTTGCTGTATTTTAACTGCTTTTCTTAACTTGTGTGGGGCTTTCATGGTAGGCATGGGGTGGTATGTTTGATATGGCAGCTCTGCTGTTGGCACTTCAATCCCCAGATTTTGAATCCTGCTTTGAGCATGTATCTATGTCAAGGCACTTGTTGTGGTCACTGAACTACCTCACTGGACTGTGTTACAAAAGGGACACTTTCTGTGTAATGGTGCAGAAAACCTGTCAAGACAACAGAGTTCGTAATGTGACCTTGCAAAAATATTCAGAGGAATAGGCTTTAACTGCTGACTTTACAACATCTTTTCTTCTGTGGGTGGGCAAGTCTGTCTTATCTTCTTCTGTAGCCACGGACTGTGTTTGAATGGATTTATGAATTTAGATTCTAGTACTCTGAGAGAAGACTTGA
>VXBW01006619.1:2010422-2032315 GCA_013400375.1 Thinocorus orbignyianus | reverse complement strand
TTTTTTTTTTTTTTTTGGAGCAGTAAGTGCCTATATCATGCAGAAAACGCAATTTTGGGGGGCATACGTTTTTGAGCTAGACCTTCCTAACCGTAATCCTTCCATGTTCTTCTGAATTCCAGCTGATGAATCATCCTGCAGAGCTCAGTCAGGACAGTCCTCTTCTGCTTCTTATTGTCTCTGTCCCAAAGAAGTTGAGTCACCCTCTTGTAATGTTTGGGTTTTTGTTGTGATTTGTGTATTTTGGCTACCTCCAAAAAAAAGGAGGCCTGTCTGATTTCATTCTGACATTTCTTTGACAATAACATGGCATAGTTGTGTGTTTTGCCTTGGTCTGCCTATGAATGTTTTTAATGATACAGCTTTCTTGTTACAAGTTCAGATTTCAGCTGCATGGACTAGATGGCACATGATAAAGGGATAAAGCTTCCATGTAGTGGCATTTTTATAAGTCTATCTCTTAGGTAAAACCCCTAAATCTTGGCAATCTCTTTAGAGCATACACTCTGCTATTAAACACAAGCTCTTTGCTCCCCAGAGTGGACTGCAGCCTGTACGGTTGGGTAGGTAATAAGATACTGCTGATATATTTCAGAGCAAGGTGCACTTTTACTTTATTTATGAAGATAGACGTGCTGGTCGAGGGCTTAATCACAGCTGATAAATCATTTTAAGAAAGTCTATTAGAACCATATGCTGATTCTTTGCATTAATATGGTGTGTCTGTTTCTAGTCTAATAAGGCAGGGTCTCTTTCCCCTCTCCCTTTCCTCTGCCTGGTGTGCAAACTATTTATCTGTTTAGGTGGTATCGCTTGCTCGGGGGCATTTCCCTCTTTAAGAGGTATTGTTAGTAAACCAAGGTGAGCAGGGGGGAGAGGGATTCTTGCTCTCCAGAGTGAGTGAAATTGTGTATTTTCAGTCACCTTTGTTGAGGTGGAACTGAAGAGCAAAAATCCAAAAGGTGAGAGGAGGAAACCTATCAACTGAAGATTAGAGAACCATGGCATGGCCTTCATGGCAGCATAAGGTTGTCATTTTGGCCCAGGTGGTTACAATCCTGGAGCTCGAGAGCCGTGAGGGGGTGGGTACACTGACATTTCAGTTACCTCACCTTTCCCTCACTCGGAGAGGGCTGCTGCGGGAACAGGTTCTACGGCCATCTAATGAGATCCACATTGGTGCGGTTATCCCATGCCAAGTCCTATTTATCATTAATTGGTGGGTTTGCTTGCAGATCTTTCCTGTTATTTGCTGATTATACCCCTACACATTTTATTATCTTGCCAAAACGCAAATGCTAATAATTTCTTGATTTATTGTTTGTTTATAATTCTGTCTACTGCCTAAATGGACGTAGTTAGAAGATTTCAAAACAGCAACAGTTCTTATGCTGACTGGGTTTCTTTCACGTTTTGCACATGGCAGTCGTCTATTTATAAACCTCCGTAGGGACTCCTAAACCTTTATAGTTGGGTTCCTCCCACCACTTCAACCCTTTTTCTCTCTTGCCTCCCCCAAGGCAAGTCTTGTTTTTTTGGCATAAAGACAATGATGGTGATTGTTATGTGGAGAAAATATCCACAAGCCATGAACCTTGGGTAAGGTTTTTTAATTTTTACCTCAAGCAAAATAAATTGGAAATTAGAGACACACAGGACAGTAAGAGTATTTTCACCATGAGGTAGGAGATCTGATCTGAGTTGCTGGTATTTTTTAGTCTTACAAAATGTGAAACCAAGAACCAGAAAACTCGGTTTAGGCCAGTTGTGTGCACTCTGTGGCACGACCCATTTCCGGTACTGCATGAAATTATTGTAGTTCTAAAATCCCTCAAAATTAATTGTTAAACCTGAAGTACTTCTGGGTAACAGAAGGAATAGTGGCAAAGAGAAAGAAACCAGAAAAACTGAGCACTTGCTGTGGCAGTTAATGAATGCTACAGTTGGATGTATAGCCTCATGCATCTCTGGGACAGTTCCATTGACTTTAATGGAATTTAAATTTTTAGCCTATTACAAGTAGGCAAAAATCTGAAAAGCCTTAGCTCAGAAACTAGAAAAAAAAAAACCCACCCCAAAACAACCAGCACTGAAAAACTGTTGGTGTCCTGATAATATGTAAAAATAGGGCCTTTTAAAAACCACCCTATTTTAACTGTTCCCTTATTCTAGTTTCTCTCTTGCATCCTTTTCTACAGAAGTTGCCGAGTCCACTCTTATCAAATAAATATCAGCTTACTTTCTTCCCTGAAATGTGAGTAAACTGTGTGTGGCTCGCTCTGGTCCCTGGGAAGGGAACAGACATTAGTTGGCCATGTGAATGTACATGTCAAAGTGCAGCTCTGCCAACCACTCTGGGGCTGGGTGGGGAGAGACACGGGGAGAATGAACTCAGTGTTACAAACAGTCTCCTTTGAATTTCTACAACCTATTAGTCACAGCAAGCTGCCCTTATTGATTTTGGTAAGAGAGAGGTCACTTTTAATCCTCTAAAGTGGAGAGAGCTGCATGCACTCTCCATAGCATGACATTAAAATTGACACAGCTCTGCATCAGCTCTATGAAAATGCCCTAAGCCTAGATGGATTATTGCTTGTCCTTTCAATGGGTACAAGCTGCTAGCCAGAGCACGCTAACCTAGATTAGGTGTAAAAGCTTTTAAAATACTTGATAAGGAAAGCATAGGCAAACGAAGCCAGGCAATATGCGAGTACGCTAAAAAAGCCGCCCCTGCAAAAATTGGCTGTCAGTTTTAAAAAACTTTATTTTCTCCTTTTTCTTAAAAATTAAAAAATCAAACCAGAGGAGTTGAGATTATCATATAAAAGAACAAACAAAAGCTGACCTTACTCCATGATTATGAGGAAAGCTTTATTCTGGCTGATGGCCCTTGCTAGTTTTGTTTATGTTCTTTAGAGAACTAAACCTTTGAATACAATTAGAATAGTCCATCTTGAATCTTAAATGTGCTTCAGAATAAACAGCAGAGGTGAACTCTCAGCAGTTTTCTTTTCATCTTTGTTGTCCTTGCCCTGACCCGTTTTTCCTGCCTGATGATCATTTGTGGCATACTGTTATTAAGAGAAATCTTCTTGATGGAAAGATGTGCTTAATGGGAACAGGAAAATTGTTGTGAGCCTGGAGAAATATTTTTTTTTTCTTTCTATGGAATTCCAGAAAATGACTACTGCCTCTTTTGATTTTATGCTAGCTTTTATTTGGAAATTTGTTTTCTGAAGGTCTTGCTGATTTTTCTGTAAGTCTCAGTAAAAACGTACAATGTGATGTTTAGGGAAATTTATTGGTTTGTCACGTAAGACCTTGTGTTCTCCCTTTTCATTAGTTGTAGCTTGCTCCGATATTTCTTGTTAAAGGCTAGAAATTCCCTTTCTAAATAAAAGACATCTGCAAAAGGAACTGCAATAAAACAAACCATTAAGGCACAATGTTAAACTCTGAGCTGTGTAGCCTGTAAGTGCAGTGTTTGTGATGATGGAAGTGCTTGATTTCCATGCCAGAGCACCTTTCAATAAGGTAGAAGTACTCTACAGTTGTTAGTTGAGTAGGTTTCACTCCCTCCTCAACAAAGCTTAAAGTACCTGTGTGTGTGTGTGTGGGCAGCCTGGCTTCCCCTCCTACACTGAGAGGGATTTGCTCTTCCTCCTTTTCCTCCCTCACCTGAGGTGGGGTGGTTGTGGTGGTGGTATTTTCTCCTTATTTGTGGACTTACCAACACACAGGGAAACTCAAAGCGAGCACAAAAAGGGAGCTAGTTTTTGGCTTCACCATCCTCAGTAAAAAATGGAGCAGTAGCAGCACCTGGAAGAAAAGGTAAAAGCTGCCCTATCTGCATATGGTGTGTACTTCTGTCTGGCAGTTTATTTTTGCCCCAGTACTACTCTTTCTTTTCCTGTCAGGAGAGAAAGAAAAATAAGATGTGTTGTCAGTCCCTCCTTCCTTGTGTTAGAAGAGTCCTACCTGATGTAAGGGATAGAAGGGAGACAGGAGATGATAGGGAAGTATGATGAGGGCTGATGAAGGGAAGAAAGGTGTGAAAGGGAGAAAAGTACATTTCACTTTTACTTATATAAATGCCTTATTCCTACCAGAGGTCAGACTTGGTGGGGGAAATGGAAAGAAACATTCACACGGAAGAAGAGGAGAAGCAACATTAATCAGATGTGGAGAAAGCTGAGTGGTACTGTGAGGCTGTACAAGGGAAAGAGAAAGAAAGAAAGGGAAGAAGTAAGAACGAGGAGGACGTTAAAAAGGCAGTTATTTGTTTTCTGAGTATTTGGGCATTAAAATATTCCTGTGAATATTTTACACAGGATTTGTTAGCGGGATTGGGTGAGCAGAGGTAGAGGAGTGTGAAAAGTATAGTTTCCTTTTCCCTCTCTGCCCTCCCCAGAAAAAGGACCCCAAAGAATCTAAACAAAAAACAAACAAAAAAAAACCACAACAAAACAACCACCACCAACAAAACAAAACAAAAACCCCCAAACCAACAGCAAAAAACCTTTGCTTCAAGGAAATTGAGTTTGTTTAGGATTTTATCATTTAGAATAGTTTTTCCTTGAAAAAGAGGAAGGGAGAGTCAACCCGGATACTGTTGTTTCTGCTTTCAGTGGTCTTTATATTCTTTCTCTCACTATACTCCTGTTGTAACTCTGAGATCTATGTGTATGTTGCTTGGGGTGTATAGATCTATGTAAGGCCCGTTTCTCTCATGACAAGTGGTTACTGTAGTTCTCTTCCATTTGTGCTGTTCTTTTTCCCAATACAGTAAACTCGTGCAAATGTAAATGCCAATGTATATGTTTCAGGAAAACCAGGAAAGCTATTAAGTGTATTACACCTCTGCACATAAGTTCTTATTTTGCGGACCATTGTTTGGCTGGAATCTTTTTCAGGTACAGTTCTCCTATCCCAATTTCTTTTCTTTGCTTCATCCATCTCAGCCAGTTAAATGTGTATATAACTGATTTTTCTGAAACAGGGCCAAAGTCCGTGCACTTCAATAGCTCTTAAACATGTGGTTAACTTCAAGCATGTGTGTAGAGGTTTGCTGAATCGAGATAGTTTGCTGAATCAGGACTTCCCAACACTAAGATCTTAAATTGCAAACAATCCTCTGTTTTAATGCATTTTTAACTACAGCCTCCCATGGACTATAGGTAACTATTGTTACTTGAGTCCTGCAGGTGAAGGAAGTTGTAGTTGGTTGAACACCAATTCAAGGGTAAAAAAAATCTTTCTGATACCCTGCTGTGGCAATTATTTTTTTTACTTCCTTCTAATAAATAACTTTATGTTACATGAGAAAGAATCGTGACTTGGAATTTCATGTTATGATTAAAAACTTCTTTTTCTGGAGGAATGAAAAAAGATCTGCTACTTTAAAAATAAGTTACTTTATTATAGCTTTCTTAATTCCCCCTATTCCCACCNCCAGCTGTCTTTCTCATTCACTTGCACCCTCCTGTGTCCAGGAATAAATGGGATAGGGACTGCCTGCCCATGCTGATTTCGTTTTCTCTATCCTGGGTCGCAGGTAGGGTGGGGGTGGAAAGTAGGTTCCACTGAGCAAATGTGCCTGTTGGAAGGTGTAGGCCAAGGGGAAATCAGCAGTGAGGAAAATGTGCCTTTCAAAACACTACTTTAATGTGCCATTAGTGATGGAGTGCTCAAACAGCCTTCTTGATGATGGGGAAGAAAGAAAAAGGTATTTTGCTATTGTGATTGATAGACTTAGTGCAGTGTTTTAAAACAAAGTGCTCTTCCCTTGTTTTTATGTAAGGTGCTAAGACTTGAAAATATAATCGCACTTTCCCCTTCTTTTCTCACTACTTTTCAGTCTTCACTTCCTCACATTCCATCTTCAAACCAGCTAATCTGTATCCCCTTCTTCTTGAATTGCATTATCCTGACAACAGAGCAGTGAAAAGAGTCGAGACTGCAGGACTTCTAACAATGCCGGAGGGCCCCAGGAATAGGAATGCCCTGAAAAAAAAGTGCTCCCATCCAGCTGCCCTTCATATTGTTGTCTCCCTATCCAATTTACTAGAGAATTTCCCACTGGCTCTTGGCTCATTCCCAAATGAGAATGTAATCTTTTAAAGATTACACTGCATAATGGAGGGACAAGGAGCTCTTTATTAACTGGGATGGGGAGTCACTTGCTACTAGGGAAGGGAGAGAGGGATGAGCTGTAGTAGTGTTTTGTGAGCTCTGCTTTCTGCCCCTTCTTGTCTCCTCAGCGATAGGACGGCAGGT
This sequence comes from Thinocorus orbignyianus, assembly GCA_013400375.1. Taxonomy (NCBI): domain Eukaryota; kingdom Metazoa; phylum Chordata; class Aves; order Ciconiiformes; family Thinocoridae; genus Thinocorus; species Thinocorus orbignyianus. The sequence continues at coordinate 2,026,039 of VXBW01006619.1, read as the reverse complement.
TGGGAGTGGGAAACCACCGCAGCTGCACTGTAGCAAAAGAAAGAATTAAATGTAGGTTATGATTATGGCAATTATTTTTATAACGTGAGGGATTATACCATAACTATTATATTGCCAACAAGATTAGATTACTAACCTCATACCACAGCGTGTTTTCCAAGAAAATAAAAAATCTCTGCTGGTTCCAGAGTTGTTGAATTCAAGAACTATAATACAGTGTGAAAAAGCCAAGCAGCTAAGGAACCTAATGTGGTTTCTGTACAGATTCTGTCTGGATCAGATCCCTGTCACTTCGACTTTCATGAGCCGTGCCAGCAAGACACCCTCACCCCTTTTAGGATGTAAAGCAGTGTGATACTCGGGTGATTTTAAGTGCTCCTTCTCTCTCCTGCCAAGCAGATAAGCTTCTGCCAGTTACAGTTAATAAAGAGATAGTCAGAAGTTATAATTGCAATGAAGAAACTTTTAAAACTTCACAATGGTACCAGGTTTGCTCATGTAAACCCACTGAACTGACTGGAAAACTTCAGCTTAAAAATATTTTTATAGTGCACTCTCCTTTTACTACATCTTTTGAATATGTTGCTTAATACAGAGAATATCTATATCTTAAAGGAGGTAATCTTAGGTCACCCCTGTGGTCAATTTTGCTGAAGTAATTGGAGTGTGATTTTTTTCCTTGTGTGTGTAGCAATGTCAGATCAGACTTTGTCATATAGATTGTACAGTTATAGCCTTGTATAGACTGCTCATGATAGGAGTATAAGCTAAGTTAATTACGCAGGAAGAGCAGTTTCCTTTGGTTCATCAACTGGAAAATCAGTAGAGAATTAAATTTTGGAGACTTCAGAAATATATCACAGGAGTAGCCAGTTGTTCTGATTCTGAAGAGAAATGCAGGTGAACAATATCACTCTATAAATACTTTTATTAATTTTTACATGCTGTGTGCTGAATGATGTCTTAAGCAGTTGGTTTCAGTTTTGTTGTATGTACATTTAAATCTTCTCATATTGTTGTGCCTTATGAAAATACCTAATATCGCACAAACTATTTGATGCATTTGGAAAGCCTTGACATGTGTCTGTAAATAAACTGTGTCTTCCTCCTCTTTTACTGAAGAACTGGAGTTATGGATTACAAATTGAAGTCAATCAGGAACACATTACTGCTTTTTTGTGGCAAAATATAAAGCGTCCAAATGGCAGGCTATACCTTCCTTATTTTACTGGGGGTTTTTTTTTGGTTTTTTTTTCTTTCCTCTCCCCTGCCTTCCTTATGTGTTCAGAAGAAAAAGTGAATCTGATTTCATAGTGAATCCTTCTGTCTTGTAGATTGCGAATTCAACAAGTGCTACATATGTTTGCCTCTGTGACACAGGCTCTTTGTTTTTTTAACCTCCCTATTCGTTTGAGCTTGAAAGAGTTCCAATAGGCAAAAGGTGCTCTCTGTTACCTTCTGGGCTAGAGAGTGCTGGGTCCTGTTAAGAAGCTGCTGTTCAAAGTTGGTTTCATAATTTTCTTGTGGTGTCTAACCAGACTGACAAGGTTATATCTCTATTTGTTAATGCAAAGCATCTTTTATGTCAGGTGAGGGTATCTTTCTGTCCCCTCCCTTGGCTTATATCACTTTCAGATACAGTTTCTACGTTCCAAGTGAAGCATCCTGTATTAATCTTCTCCAGGGTCTTTGCAGGCAAAGATCCTCACTGGTAGGAACAGTTGCACAAGGCATCAGCTTGTTTTCTTATGTCTCCTCTGCCCAGACATCTTACTAAGTCTGTGGTTACTGTTTGCTTTTAGAAAGAAGGTGAAAAGCCAGAGGTCAGTACAGGTTTATGGCACATCTGCCAGTAGGTTGCAAAATGCTGGATCCTCCTAATGACATACGTGCCCACCAGGTAGATGTTACGTTTCAGAGACTGTGTGGACAGAACCGTAACCCATGGAAAGGGGCCAACCACATGCCTGAGAGCTGTACTTCAAGCTGTCACAGGAGTTTCACCAGTGCTTGCTCTTCATCAGCTTCCCTGACCTCTGTGCACCACATACTTAAGCACCTTCTTAAAAGTCAGGCTGCGGCTCAGGGCACTCATGAAGGCTGTTGCACAACATGATCTGCTGGAAATTGTGAAGTCAGTGATAAAGATTTGTATGGACTTCTGTGTGTGCCCTCTCGCTGCTAATAGGTAATAAAACACTAATGTTCCAGTGTGACGGGTAAGGTGTTTTTGTGTGACCCTGTGTTTACATGCCATAAAGACACAAGTGTAAAATTTTTGAAGTGCCATAATACCACCTAGAAATACTGTTATGTTAAGAAGCTCTTGCAGTGAAGTTGGGGTGGTTTTCTTGATGTTGATCGTAGAGCATAAACTGGATCGAATATTTTTTTCTTTCTTTCTACAAACATCCCAGTGGAATTATTTTTAGAGCCAGTGGGAAATTTCTGTAAGACCTTCTCCTAAGCCATGTTCTTGGGTTTTCCTTGTTTTCCTGCTGACCTGTAACTTCCCTAACTGTCCTTTTAACATGTTGAAATCTTTTTGTATTTTTATGTCAGTTTCTGTGTTGGTTGTTGTTGAAATTAATTTCAAAACCATAGCCTGAACTTTTATTTACCAAAATATTTAGCTTGTGGTTTAGCCTGGCCCTAGATAGAGCGCATCTGAGTTAAAGTAGCCCAACAAGTTCACTTCTTTTTATCTTCTCTGACATGTGACTATGTGAATACCCTTAGTTTGCCGTAAATGCTATAGATGAAGGGAGAAAAGCATGTAAAGTTCATTGCTGTGGTGTACTTGAAGGACAGTAGTTTATTATAAACTGAGGTGACTCAATTGTTTTTGATGTTCTGTTTATCGTATCTCAATTGAAACATGTTAGGGAAGCTTCTGGTCTTTCCAGCAGTTAGAAAAGCCACATATAAGGAGATATTTTTTCTTTTCGTGATATGATATGGACTGTAAACTGCTTGCATGAAGCATGCTACTTGCTACATGTCTATAGAAGATTAATGTTTTGATCCCATCTTTTAGCAATACTGACATGTGCACAACTACTAAATTATGAGCCTTACTTTAACAGTGACTCTTTTCAGCTGAATGACTTTTTTTGTTGCTTTGAAACAATAGATATTTTTGTAATACATGAGTATAACATAAAAAACGTATTGCAGTTCCTTTCGACGATTTTGTTGTTTGATATAGTGACACGGTACTAGTATCCAGCAAGCAAATACATTCCTGCGGTGTTTTCAAAAGAGTATGAGAAACCATATGTTTTCATGGGAAAACAGCTGTTGCCAAGTGTATACTTTTTTTAGATAGAGTGACAGTTATTAAAAGGGCAAGGTAGGACCATGGCTTGTCTTTTAAGTTGAATAAAGCTGGTAATAACTGTTGCTTTGAATGTGCAGTGGCACTGTGTGTAGATACTGCCATGTACAGTTGTAACTGGAAGGAGAGAGAGAGATTAACGTCTGTAGTCTGCAGCTTGGAAGAGACAATATAAATCTCTGTCCTGCTTTGAGCTGTGAATGCCTCTGTAGGAGTTATAGTAACAGACAAATTAGCATAATGTAATTGGCTGGCAAGGTCAGCCCCTCTCCAGGAGCATTAGCAATGTTTACTGTAAGAAGAGACAGACCAAGTATTGTAGGGTAGTACGTTGTCTGTCCTCTTTGAAAGAAGAATAATCGTTTTGGACTCCCTTCATCACAGACTCTTTACCATATCTTATTAAAATTCAGACTATCATATTTCTGCCTTAAAGCAAATAATCTAAAAGAACAAGAAACAATATGTTTTACTATCACACAAATCTTTATTCTTTTTTATGTTTTTTTGCTTTGAACTTCATTGAGTTTACATTTTTTTTTCTCTCCTTTCTTTCTGTCTCTGAATAGCTTTGTTCTGAATGCTAAACTTACATATGCATCCCTGCCAATATCTAAAAAATCTTGTTGGAAAGATCAAAAATTTTGGTCTTACTACATGGGACACAATTAATAAATTGAGACACATTTACCAGCTCTCTTATTTGGATTGTTTGAGAATGTGAAACTGGGCAAAATTCTGGCTCAACTCTAGCAATCCAAACCCCCTGGATTCAGTTTTGCAAACCCTTTCACAACTGTGTGTCAGAAATGTGAGATGGTGCCCCAAGTTTTGAAGGAGACATTGCACTGAGTCACAAACAGCACTGTCTTTTTAGCCTTTGATCTCCAATCTAACAATTTGTGCCAAGTGTTTGAAATGAGTTCAAGCATTTGGTTATGAGTTGTGTTGGAAATGGTGTTCAGAATATCACATGCGGGTTGTGTTGCCTTTTCCTATATACTGATCACCAGGAATAATAAATATTATGCTATACAGCAGCTATCTTCAGCTTAAGTGTTTAACATACTGTCTGTCACCAATTAGAGACACATACTGTCTCTAATTTTATTAGAGGACACATAGGCTGAGATGCACAGAATCACCTTCTGAGAACTATCTTACTGGAAACCTATTTCCTTGTACTTAGACGGTGTGATCCAATGGATTTCCAAAGCACAGTGTTTTCCATGGTCTACTGATGATGAAGAAAAGCCAGGCAGCAATTCCTGGTCTCCACAGCAGCTATATTTTGAGTCTTGCATAGTAATAACTTCCAATCTAACTGTAAATTACGTGGGTTTAAAATTAACAGTGGTGATCTTGTGTTCAAGGGTAATATGCTCTTCTTTAATGCCAATACCCTATTAAATAGCCACTCTTGAGAATGTGATAGTAGTGCTGCTTGTGCCAGGCTGGTGTTCCCAACCCTTTCCTCCGTCCCTCAACTTTCAGGTATTAAGTTGTTTTGCTTGTAAACGTCCAAGTGACATCCACTTTGTAGGCAAAAGCTGCTGTGCGGAGAAGTGCACTCAGTGAGAGCAACCATTCTCCTTGTACAGCTGGGTTGTTCCTGAAGGATTCATGTCTGCGCTGATTCTTTCAGGGTGCACCTGAAACTCCTGCTTTCCATTGCCTGAATTACATTTTGCCTTTCTGTACAAAGTTGTTGGTCTGGTTGGATCACACCATTACAGAAGGACCGATTGTTTATTACGTAGGAAAATGCACATTGTGGCTCCTCAGATGGAGTAAGGCCTCACCAAGCCATTTCAGAAGTGTGCGGTACCCTAAAGGACCAGCACGTAATTTCCCTAGGATGGCTCCACACCGCATTTAATTAGTGTGACTGGAAGCATGTACATCTGGATGATCGTCCGGTAGCATTATCAAATATAGCACAGCTTGTTTGTGTTCTCTCTGTTTACTCCAGTCAGAAAAGAAGCTGGGCCATGTGTCCTGCTTTTACAGTTGAGTGTTCACCCCGTCCATAACCGCTGCCACATAACTTCAGTAAGGATTTTAGCCTTACTTTTCTAAAATGACATGTGATTTTAGTGCCCAGATTTGGATGCACACCCAGGATTGCTTTAATTGGATCCAATTTTCTGTAGATGATGAGCTGCCCTTCTCTGAAGAATAGGTCCTACAATGTTATCTGGACTTGAGGATGCAGTCATTCTTTGCTTTTGCTAATGTACATGTCCTTCTCTGCTATCCTGTTTCTGGTCACTGAAGAACCATTTTTTTTTGTCTTGCTATTCACTTCATGGTATTCATCATATAACTCTTTTGTGTATTAGTTAAAGTATCTTGGTTATGATCTCTTGTCATTTCTGTGGGGTTAAAATTCAAATGCACGCGACTCCTATAGAGTGGTTCTCTTACAAAAAAAAAAAAGCCCTCCTACTTTGTCACTGCTATATTATTACTTTTCAAGGTATACTCTTTTGTCTCTAAAAGCTATCGTCACTTCCAAGCGCTCTGTAGCTGTTGAAGCTATTCGTCCCATTTTAGATGTAAAGCAGAAGATAGTGAAGTAATTTGCTCAAAGTCACGCAGTAAATCTGTACTAGAGTGAGGAGAAGGGTAGCTCTGCGGTTCCTGAGGTACCTGACCTGTGGAATGCCTTTAGAGTCCAGGGAATTCTATTTCTGTTCTCTTCTGCTGTCCCGGTCCTGGGAAGTTGTATATCCTGACTCAAAACTAGCTTGTTTATTTAATATTTATTTTCTGTTAACAGTAGTTCTTTGAGCGACGCACAGCAATCTGCGCTTTCAGACCAAAGTCACATGCCTTCCTCAATGGAAGGTCAACTCTGTTTTTTGCAGGAAGAGCACTATTAGTTTCTCTTTCTTCCAAGCATGTTTGTTCTCTTAGTGTTTTTTCCTGCTTGCTTACCATTGCAGGAGATAACTGCTGAAACCAAGGTGAAAATGGTCAAGGGTGTGCTTCTCCTTTAACCAAACTGCAGAATGTCAGAAACATCTTTGAGGACTCAGAGAAAACTTTTCTTGTAATACCTGCTTTTCTGTAGCACTTGCCGTGGTCACTGGAAGTGAACTGTTCTTAGCTAGAAGTGTATTTAAATTTTTTGCTTTCTATGTACACAGTCTGATTGCCTTCCTAAATCCTAACATTTTAAACTCTTATGGCTATGAAGACTATTAATTTTGTCTGAACAATTGTCTAAGTCATTTTAGTCCAAAATATAGACTAAATTAGCCCTCCTCTCCGAAAACATCAATGTGAAATTGATTGAAACAATCGTGGATGCTGGAAAAGTGTGAGCTTGCCTTTGGGATTACTTCCCAGGAGGTCTGGTGAATTAACTTGTTCCCAGTTTAATGCTTCGGTGTTCTTTGTGTGATTTTCACTGATCAAAACTATTTCCTACCAGTTCACTTGTCAACACAAGCCACCAATCCCTTGTATGTAGCAAATGGTCTGGGTGCTTTTTGGGACCATCATTGGCTTTGGCTTCTGGACCTTTCCCAGCATTTTGTTTTAGTCCCCTGGCCCAACATAGCCACCACAGTGGGCTGGGATTAAAGGAATATTTAGGAGATGCATTTTATTACCAGGGTAGCAGCATTTCCACTTGACTTCTTAGCAGAAAAGTTAAGCCTGCTGGTTTTCTGCTTGAAACTGCCTGAATGGAAAATCACTGGCTATTTTGTTGCAACCCCCCTTGCTCTCCTTTACCAACTGCTCTGTCTAAAAAATGTTCTGGTCACTGAATGCAGTCAAGCAGCCATTGCTGTAACTCATGCATGATGCCAATAACTTATGTCAGTGAAATTGGTGATGAGGATTTCAAAGAAGCTTTAAATAAAATATAACACATTTAGATGCCAAAGTGCTGTCTCTGTGAATTTGCTAGTAACAGATTATAAATGGTTTGCAAAATGTTGAAAGGCCTAGTGCCTTCAGTTAGTGCTATCAAAGGCTTGTTTAAAGTGATTCCTGGAGGACTGCCGCATTCCCCCTCTCCAGTTTTCTGTTTCACGATGGATAAAAACAAAACTCCTTACAATAAAGAAAGGAAAGCCAGGTTTTCAACTACCCTCTGACTGGCCTCCAGATCTGGCAGCTGCTTTTGGATGTCTAATTGCTTGTCCTACAAAAGTTGACGTGCACCTACTTTGAGAAGGTTCTCTGGGTACCCACTTTGTATGTGCATTCTGTCTGATTCACAGAAATGAAATGATAGTGCTGGAAAAAACTCAGAGCTTAGAATACTTTTTTTTCCCCATGTTTGCTTACTTATTTAAATTTATATATATGTCTTAGATGCAGAGACAGTGCAAAATAGTGGGTATGACACTGAGCTAGGAAAAAAGACCCTTTCTATTGAGTCCTGCTTTTTGGCTACAAAAATCACTTGCTTTCTCTCTTTCTTCCCTCCTCTTTCCTTGCTTTGTCACTGGACTCTAAGGCTTGTGGGCAAGCGTAGTCCATCAATGTGTCTATACAGATTTTAGCACAATAAGGCCTTGATTTCAGCTGAGGCCTTTAGGAATTACACCTACCAAGTATACTCGCAAATCTCTTTTCTTTCTTTTCAAACTTCTTACTAGCCCTTCTCCATTTGAAATTCATGGCAAGGTCCCTTGTTTACAGCAACCTAATGGGACCATAATTGGGTCCCCAAGATAGCATTACAGATATAAGCCAGTTTTTCCTTAGACAAAGTTCTATGGAGAATGTATTTTCTTATAAACATGCTTTTTATAAAAGGGTTTGTTGTTTTGTGTTTATTGGTGTTCCATCTGCTCTAGAGAATACATTTGAGAAAATCTAGCTCCAGCATGGCATATAATGTTTCATTAGCAGGCATAACCTTGTTTATTTGCTTTTTAAAATTGTATTTAGAAAAGGAAATCAGTTTGCACCATTGACATGCTGCCAGTTTCCTGTTTATAAATGTCACAATAGGCAACTTGGAAGAAACGAAATAGTCAGTTTATGGCTTTTGCATAAAGTATGACAGAACTGGGTAGAGCCAGGCAGCCAGTTGTGTTTCCCCTGTTTTGCAGCCTCCCAATTAGCAGGGCCTAGTGTGGTGTTAGCAGTGCAAAACACCCCCAGTGACTCAAACTGGACTGTGCACACTTGGTGTTACTGACGCTTAGTTGAACAAAAGCAGCTCTTTGTGCTGTGTTGCTTAAACGGCTATCTTGGGCAAGTGATTGTGTATGAAACAAGCAACCCTGAAGAAAATAGGAGGTATCTGTAGGAAACTTCAAGACACAAGCATGCAATCTGATGTCATCCTTTCCCATAGAGAAGCTATTTCCTTTCAAACTCTGGCGAGACCAGTCTTTCAAAATTTCCTTCTCCTTTAGAATATGTTCATTGCATTTTGTATATATCACTTTGGGTTTTTTTGCCCCCTGGTAAATGGTTTATCGTGAATGCATCTGGTGTGCACCATACATTATTTACTGTGTATGTAAAGAAGGCTTCATATGTCAAGAGCATAGTCTGGATAAACACGCTGCAAAGGGCATGAGCAGGGTAGTGGGGGAAGAGGGGAGGGAATTGTGGAAGACAAGGGTCATCTTTCAGTATTCATTTCTACTGGTAATTAGAGGGCACCACTGAATGTCTGTAATTAGATCATGTCACAAAAATTAAGATAAAAGACCAAAAATTCTAAATTTCCTGCATTTTGTTCGTAATATCAGAGGAGTTGGAGCATTTGCTCAAACCAGCAGCCAAAGTGGAGGACAAGCAAGGATGCTTAACTTGCCCCTGGAAGGTGCGAGGAAGAGACCAGAGGAGGTGGCTGTGCCCTCTGAGGAGGTACCCAAGGGGCAGAGCCCAAGTGAGGCGTGTCAGAGGTTGTCCTGCAGCACGAGCTGTGTCCTGGGGATTTTGTGCAGCGCTGTCAGCCTTCAGGCAGCAGTCTTAAGAGGATTAGTAGCGCTTAAACGGGCCCTTCGAACTCTGAGTTATGGTGGTGACTGCTGCAGCCTTGAGATGGCTTATACCTGGCTTAGCACTTCATGTGTTTGTCCTATGCTTTCTGCCATGCATCTTAGCAGCTCCGTGTAGTTTGCTGGAGATTAGCAGACCTGAGATTTCGTTTGCGTTATTGAGTGTATCTCAGAAGTCTTTGTGATAATAGTAACAGCTATTGAAAGAAAACAGGATAAAAAGGTTATTTATGAGTCTGGGGTTTTTTTTGCTTGTGCCTTTTCAGGAACAACCAGCATGTCTATGTTTAAGAATAATTCACCGTAACTTATATCAAATAGGAAGCTTTCCTGCATGTCCCAGCATAAATATTTAGGATAAAATTTTGCAAGGCTCTTGCCAACCCTGTTACACAAGTCTGATCTATTAGTTAACAGTAATTGTTCTCTAAGGCTCCAAAAGACTGGAGACATTTTGGGGAAAAAAAAAATAAAAAAAGACCTGTGCTACTGAAGTCTGTAGGCGTCTTTAGAAATGTTACCTCTTTTTGTCAGGAAATTCTAGATATGGTGCTCTAAAGCAGTTTTTGGGCGATGGTTAAACTCGGGTCTGTGAACTGCTGGTGGTCGCAAAACTGTGGTGAGGCATCTGCAGCTGGTCTGTGGAACCATCTTGCCTTAATTACACAATTTATGATAAGAGCACAGAGTGCTCTGTGAGAAATTCAGAGAGTTGACAGAGGTCTGTGATCCAAAAAATTGGAAACCAGTGGCCGAGACTGATAAGTACGGATTCAAAGCTTTATGATTTCAGTGAGAGCAATGTTTCCCTTCTTCCCCCATCTGCCTATCATTACTTGTCATTTTGGAGTAAGGAGTTTAATTTTTCTTTACATTTTTACCCTGAAGGAGATCAGGTCGATAACATTTGACTGAACAGCGGTGCCTGGGGTTCAAGAAGTCAGATATACTCATACCGCTCATGGCCTTTGAGTCTCCAGCATTGTGTGGAGGGCTAGCTGTGTCCAGGGCAGGGGCAGACGTTAGACGGAGCTTGGGGGCAGGGAAGAGTCCTTCTGTGGTCTGGCATATATCACACATGCTGTTTTTTTTTTTTTTTAATGTGCCATTTTTAGCAAGTAGCTATTAAGTGAGCATTTGCCTTTCTTTGAAATGTTTTGAAGAATAGATCCTCTGGCATCAGTTCTGTATTTTTATGTGTCAGCCCCATTCAGTGACTTCATACCTCTCGCTAAGAAAGGAGCTACGTTTTTGCAGTCTGCAATAAGATCTTCTTAGGGCTTTGTCCCTATGCTTAATGTTACTACACAGTGTTTTCCAGCAGTTCCTTTCTGTGTCTTTTTTTCTGTTTTAGTGCTTTTTCTCATTCAAGTTATACAGATGTTACAGTTTAAAAAAAAAAAAAAAAAAGTATTGCATTTCAGTCTCTAACAAGTTTATGTTCTCTCGTCTTTTGCATAATGGAACTTTTTCCTTTTTCCTTTTTTTTTTTTTTTTTTTTTTAATTTAAATCTTCATAATAGTCTTTCTTTCCTCTGTAATCTTTCATCTGCATTAGTAATCTGACTCATTTTTTATCTCCATTTTCTTCCATAGTTCCTCTCCTACGTTTGCCGGCCTTGCATGGGCAGCAGGCTTACTTAGTGCTATGCTCATGGCAGCTCAGATGTTGCACACTATTAGGAGATGAAGCAGTTGTGATGGGCTCCTGTGAGGGTATTTTCCTTACACGTTGATCTGAATAATGAGAAAATAAACAAGTTATTGCTGTTTCCAGGAGTATTTGATAACTTTGGTTTTGAGATGATTTTTCCTTTTTTTTCTGTTGGGAGAGAATTCGTAGAGGATCAAAAATTTTGATGGAGATTGTATATGATTTAAATAATTTTGAAACCTGCTATTATTTGCCATGTTTAGTCTAGAATTTTCTTTGTAGCAATGCCTTCTGAATTTCTAAGGCAGCAGGTTCTGTGGTTGTGTAAGCAGCACATGCAATGTTTGATTTCTATCTTTGATTATTTTATATTTTTTTAAGTTTATGCTTTTTTTCTTGAATATTTGAAAAATGTTTAAAGTTGCTGTTTGGGAAAGTACAGTTATGATTTTTTTTTTTTTCCAGAAAACAAAAATGCAAAAAAGCGCACTGTCTTTGTTTAGATGGATTCATTTTTTTTTTTCTTTAATTTTTAATGGCAAATACCTTCTGACTTCAGAATTTAGTCTGCAAAATATATTTATGTACACATGGTTGTAGGTGACAGCTCTGGTGATCTGAAAGCTCACTGAACAATCCTGAATGAGTCTGCAGTTTGTACAAAACTGGTATTTGCAATTTTCATTAAACCTCACAGTTAAAAAGGAATGGTAGGAAAATATAAGCTGGCTTTTGTTCAGGAACTAGCTTTTATAGTTTAAAACCACAAGCTCTGTTTGATACTTAGAATGTTAGAGTGGATCGTAAAGGATGAATCCATCATCTTCATCCTTTGCCTTCAGTAGATGGAGATTTGTGGTACAGGTGGTGCTGTGACATGGATGGGTGTTTCTCTGGAAGAACAGAGGTTTAGTGGAAACACTGACTGCCTGGAGACATGGGGTGTAGTTTGCCCGTGTCTGTGGAGCTGTCATTTCTCTGCCGTGCTTGCCAACAGGGTGTGTGTTCTTGTGGAATGATGTGTAATCCTCTCCACCAGAACATGGAAGCATGACTTCAAGAAGTTTTTAGCTTTTAGAAAAAAGAAGTGTGTTGCCTATCCAAAGTTAAATGGTTGCATGTGGGAGAAGAATGCTTAAACATTTTCTTCCGAGTCTGAAACTAAAGTGGGGAATACAGTGTAACTGGGGAGAAGTCAAGCTGATGATGATCTGTTCCCTTTCCTCTGGCAGTTGGAAAGGTTGAGAATGAGCATGTTGATTTCAAAGTGGTCTGTGAATATGGCTTGTTGGTTTTTTGTTTTATTTATTTGAATGTTAAATACTGCTGGAGAGCACATTATGATCACATGGGCAAGGGGGAGCATTTCTGTAAAAGCTCTTCAGTGTTACAGTCCTAATTTCTGCTTCAGTGGTGGTGATTGGGAACTTTGAGGATGAAGCATAATCCTAGAGGAAATAAATTCTTCTTAATTTATTGGATCTTAATTAAAATATGTTACATGAATATTAAGAATGGGGGATGTCTTTCATGTCTCTACAGGTCCTGACATGCAGGTGGCCCCTTCCCTGTGTGGACATTTAGGTTCAGTTTAATAAAATGTATAATAAGCTCATATGCCCTCTTCTAATGCTGAAGGACAGTTGTGAAGATCTCTGAGAAAACACTGAGCATGTGCCATGCTTTCTCAGAGTATGGACAGGTCTTGGGAGTGTTAAAAGCAGAGAGAGACCTCTGCGTCATCGTTCCTGTCAGTTTCTCTGATATGGAGTGGTCGGAGCTCCCCATCTAGTATCAATTAATCTTAACCATTGGTTTAAGAGCTCGAGGAGAATGAAAAGGGGAGTGCAAGCTGAGATATTCTTTGTGGATCCCTGGTGGAAGAGCAGGCAGAACTCCTTAAAAGTAAAGCTGGAATCAGCCTAGCCAAAGAACAATTCAGCTGTAAAATGGATTTCTCTGTTTCAGCCAATGTTGCTGAATTTTTCCTGTTTCTATAAGGGCCCAAAGTCAAGTCTGAAAGGAGGTCATTAATGTCCTATCCAGATCCAGTCAGAATCGGGTGCAGAGCTCAACACAGCAAGGCCATTTTGGGAGTTCTGAAGACCATCTGCATCACACGTGCAGCGAGCCTAGTCTTGCTATGCTGGTGATTATAGAGTCATTCTGCATGTCTTGATGCATATGACTAGATCAGGTAGGCTTAGTGTCAGATGTGTTGTGCGTTACCTTCCTGCCGTCTTTCGAAGCATAGCATTGCCATTTAAGTATGAACTTGCTTGAACTTCTCTGTAAATTCACAACCAACTCAGGGATGTCAATTATGCTGATTATTGCCAAATCCTTTTCTTATGAATGTCGGAGTCATGCTGAGTTTGACATTTTGCTGGGAAATCTTAAGTTTTCTTTTGGCAGCGTGTGTAAAGGTATAGCTTTTTGCCCAACAACAGCACTTGTATTACTGAGATGACAGGACATCTGGATGCATTGACATATTTTCATTCTAGTTATGCTTTCTGTGCATCACACATTCGGCCTACTTCCCAAAAAGTTACAGTTTATTGAAAACTGTTAAAACTTTGAAACAGCGTTACGAGTTTATGCATGTAAGCTAGCACTTGCAATGTTTTCTGTGCAACCAAAATTTTTCATACCTGTCGTAATTCATACCGTTTGTACCTGAGACAGGACTGGAACTGTAGGAGTTGAGGGAAACAGAAGGAGAAGAAAATGGAAATACTGAATCTGGGTGCCCTGCCATGTTAAAATAAAATCCAGTCAAAATCTGGGGAAGTGCTGGGATACCACTTGTGCAAAGCTCATCATGGATTTACCTCCTGTCCCTTGCCAGGCCTCACGGACTCATGGCACCATCCATGTGTCCTTTAAAGATCCTCCCATCCAGTAGATCAGTGTTCTGTAGCACTTGGAATTTTGCGGAGTCTGTAATCTAGAGAAAGGCTTTCTGAATCCTGGGTGGTTACATGCCAATGCTCTGGCTTCGTGCAGACAGTGCTCCTTGGAAGCAAGGCAGTCGTGAGTAGGCAGGAGATCTGTGCTAACAGTGGCACAGGGCAGTTGTGCAGCATTTGCAAAGTAAACTCATCGTGGGTTGGTTTACTTCTTGGTTGCTCCCCTGTGGGCACAGAGCTGCAAGTACTGTATGCCTGTCTTGCAATTTAATACCTGCTCTAATAAACGTACTATTGGAAGCAAACAGGCAATACAGAAATATGTGGAAGGATTCAGAAGATCTGTGGGCAGTGTAAAGGAGAAAGTAAATGAGGGTGAACTTTGAAGCAAGTAAATATGACACACTGATAGGTTTTAATTGAAACACGCACACTTATTATAAAGGAGAAGTTTTAGGAAGTGATAGTGTTAAAAGACTTACTTGCAGATGGATAGATATTAGACCTTGTTTTGCAAACCCTTTTAATGATCAAAAAACTGAGTGCAGCTTTGAAGCCTGAACTAGACAAGCTGTGTATATATTATTTATTTATTTATTAAACAGAACAGATTTTTCATCAGAAAACACTAATCCATTGAAGAAAAAATATTATAATAGGAACGTGGTAGATGAGGGAGAACTTCCTTTGGAAAAGATTCCATATATCTAAGGTTATTCTCTCTCATTGCCTGATGGTCATGGCATACTACTGGGCTTTGGAAAGCTGCAGTTAAAAGTCCTTGGTCTGGCTGCTTCATGCAATCCCTGCTCCCAAGTGAAAACTAGAGTTGCTGGACCTGATTCATACCGTGTAAATTACTTACTGGAAGAAGAACTGAGAGCTGGGTTGTCTTGATACTGGGTGAGTGGTCTAACCATGTGGCTATAGGCAGCACCTGTGCTCCTTTATATGTTTATCAAGACTGGAACAACTGCCATAAAAGAAATGATGATCCCTGTGTCCACGGTAGCCTGGGAAATCACCTGAAATATGAAAGAATCGGGAGATAGGGGGATGACAGCTAAGGCCTCCACTGTGGTCCTCTAATTATTGACTTCTTTTCCATGACGGATGAAATCTAAAGGGTTTATTCTTGTTTTGGTTCATAACTCAGTCTTTTAGGTCTGAAATTCACTAGGTTGATCAAATGGGGAGAGGCAGATGGTGCTCTGAGCTTCCTTTCTCACTAGCCTTATCTATTACATTGTGTTTTTTGATGTATTTTCTAGACAAATTGGTTCATAAATTGAAGTTTTGAATTACATTTAACTTTAGTTTTCAATCCTGAGTATTGCAATGGTCAGGAAGATGCTTTGTGTGAGTCTTGGTGGCAGAGCGTACGTGTGAAGATCGGAATATTTTGCCCTTTTCTTCAGCCCGCTGTGAGGTGACAATGGAAAGTTTCTTTTCCTCTTACTGCTAACAATCCACACGTTGATGCCTGGTAGGAAAAATAATGCTTTCAAGGTTACTGTATTTTTTGTATGTATACACTCTGGGTTATCTCTGGCTTGAGAGTATTGTTTGTTTTTAAATGCAGGCCAAGTCAAACCCTGCGGTTTAGCAGCAGTGTGGATTGTGTGTGCAGGCATAACAGGAGAGAAATTGTGTTCCGTGGTTCCTAGTTTAGTAGTATCATTGTCTTTTTTGGCTTGTTCACTCTGTGGATATGAGTTATCTGTGCACTCTTT
>VXBW01006619.1:1977707-2010394 GCA_013400375.1 Thinocorus orbignyianus | reverse complement strand
TTTTTTTTTTTTTTAAAGAACTTTTTAAGTGCTCCAAGTTACCTGAAGCAAAGGTTATATATGTGCAAATACAGTGCTATTATTCTAGGATTCTAGGATATTGCTGCTCAAAAAAATATATGGAGGCTAATAGAAATGGCTGTTTCGTGACGTACCATGTACTGCTTGTTACTTTGGGACTATCAAACTTGATTTGCTTGTCAGTCTAAGCAGACCTAGTACACAGTAAACAATCCATGTAGTAAATCAAGGTGCTGTGCACTCACCACAGAAGTCATTTTCAAACAAAATATATATCGTGTTCAGTTAGGAGAATACGTGCTAAATATCCCCATTATAAATCACGAGTCAGAATCACAGAAGAGTGATTAGTCAACTTGCAGTTATTTTTCCATTTATATTGCCCTGTAAAAGTAAATAGTTATTTTTCATTTCTTTATTGTTGGTTACAGTGAGATCTATTGGCTTGGGATTTACCAGGAGCTGGTAACTTCTTGTATTGTTGGTGCTTTCAGATTTCTAATCGTATTCCTATATAACAGAAAACCAACATACTTCTTTTTCATTTTCCTTCTTCATCATCCATTTCTTTTATTTTTACAGAATATCTCCATGCATAACGCAGTTGGAGGAGCAATGGCAGGACCTGGGTCTCACCAGCTGACAAATACAAGGATGCCAAATCACGATACCAGCGTCGTGATTCAACAAGCCATGCCATCTCCGCAGTCCAGTTCGGTCATTACACAAGCACCTTCCACAAATCGACAGATTGGGTGAGTCCATGTCCATTTTCTCATTTCTCTGTTTCTCTGCCTCCGGAAGCTGCATGCAGGACCAGATGCTGTCCATGTGGTTTTTCAGGTTATGGAGTTTGCACTTGATCCTGCCAGCATGTGGAAAGAACCCCTGCAATGTGTGTTGTGGACTGTGGGGAAATGGCCAGGTTCCTATATCCACTCCAGTCCTGGCACTTTGGTTCAAAAGGAGCAGAATGTTATACTTGCAGGGAAGTCCTGCGTTCTCCTTCCAGTTTTTTGTTTTTATCTCTTTGCATTCAAAGTATTGTTGTTTCTATAACTGCTTTGGGAAGAAAGAGTGTTTCTGAAGCTGGTCCTTTCACTTCCTTCAATGAGAATTCTGGGTGGCATTGGACTATTTCCTACTCAGTTTAATTGAGGAATTCTAGAAAACAAAATAAAAAGACCGTTGAAATAGATGGAGTTTGGCACAGACATCTCAGTGAGCAGTTGCTCAATTTGTGATGATAGATCCATATTTATTCCCATAAATCGACAGTATGGATGCTTATTGCATTGGTTTGAATGCCAGTTGTGTGCTCATGTTTAGAGAACTGTGTGAACAAAAACATCCGTGTGTTGTACACTCAGTTACTTCCAGCAAACATGAGGTCCTTATAAGTCACAATAACTTGTTTTTAATTATGGTGAAACTGCCCAGATGGTTTGAGGGTACAGTTTTTTGTTACACAACTGAGAATTTTGGGGGTTTTATGCATGGAAAACATATGGATAAAGAGATAAATCAGTAAACTGAGAATGAAACAGCAGTCTAGATTCATTATCTGTCATTTGTAATTTCGTCACATCCGTTATATGACAAGTGCAAAAGCAGTCTCTGTCCCCAGCCATTGTCTAAATAATTGATGAGCAACTTTGCAGTCTCTTCAGAGTAAAACCAGAAAGTTAAATCCTGGCTTTGAAAACTCAAAATCCAATTATTCTTGAGTCTTCTTCCAATCTTCTTGATGGCTGGGGCAGGATAGAGACCACGGGCTCTCTGTCTCTGTACTATGGTGGCAGGGCTGGCCCCTGGGACTGACTTCTTTGTAAGGGTTACCCAGCCACACACGGGACACAGGTTCCATCCGCTGCCCCAGTCTTGTGCTTCTGGCATAGTTCCTCTACTTGTGCTTTTACTGCTACTTCAGAATTTGATTTTTAATGTAGAAATCTGATGGTATGAGTTGGGTGAACATATTTGGTAGATGTGCCTTAGTATACGACACATTGACAAAACACAGTGTTCACTGAAATTTCACATGCGATACTGTTCGTCTGTGAATCCAGGAAAGCTGTTTTACATATGTCCCATTCTGTTCAAAGACAGAGGACTGGGAGAGAGAAAAGGAGGAAGGAACGTTTTCTTTTCAATTTTAGAAATAAAAACATCTAATACCATTGTTTGGGTTAAGGATGATTAAGCTTCTGTTCAAATTGTGACTTAATAGGTCTAGTGGAAATTACGATCCTAATTAAAAATAAAAAAAAAACTCCACCACCAAACAACTTTTAATACTCAGTGGTGAGGTGTTTTATATGGGACTATGCTTGACTTCCAAACAATTGTTTCTATATAATAAGCAAAAGAATTCATGTGGTTTTGCAAGACCCTGTCAGTCAGGTTTTAGGTTTGCGTTGGTTTGGGGCCATGGTAATTAGGATCTCCAGAGTTGGAGAGGTTGAGGATAAAAAAGCCTGCTTCCTAGCCAGTGGTGGGTGTCTCATTTGGGAAACTTTGTCATGACATATCTTAATTCTTCCCTATGACTGAATCACAAAAATGTTTCCTAAGTCTGAGTCTAAAGCTGCTCTTTTGGGAGGCAATTGTCAGCATTTTAGTCTCTGTGTGAGCTGGTGTGTGAATGAGACTTATGGTGTGACCTCCAGCATACTCTGTTCCCCATTCTTCCCTCTTCCTAGGAGGTTTTGTTTTTTGTTCATGGTGTGTCCTAGGAGATAATTGCTGCATTTTGGACTTCATCTACTTGCCAAAGTGTTGAGCATCCTTGTTGTTTGTCTTCTTTTCCTTCAGTCTTTTCCCTGTGGTGTCTGTTTTATTTATTCAAAGAACATATCTTGTCATTTCCATTTATCTTCATCTTATCCTTCTAAACGTGCTAGGAATTATATCCAAGGCTCATTCATGAGGAACACAGACTGGACAATGGTTTCAATATTAGGCAAATGAAGAAAAATCCAGATGGATTCAGAGAATGTTTGAGTTCTGCGTAGTTTGGTGGTTTTGGTTTGGCTTTAAAAAGTTGAGATGGTTCAACTTTTTAACAAGCCCACATTCTGAGGTGCTTAAATCAGTGGTTTNAAAAAAAAAACCAAAAACATCTGAAGCTGCCCCAAAGGGTAGATGAGTCCTTACCATGGAGAATTGTGCCAGGGAATATGTCTTTTAATGAGCAATAAAACCAGTGGAGAGCAACTGGGCAAAGCTCTCATTGAGCTAGTTCTATAAGAGCAGGATCAAGCCCTAAAGGTTATATAGAACCATCTTGTAGCAATATTCTGATTTTTATCACAACCACAAATATTTTAGTGTCAGACTACGGCCAAGCCACCTGCAAATGTTTGTGATGGCCTTACTCCAAGGAAAACAGGGAACAGCAATGAAAGTCTTCATTTAGACCCTGCTTGTAGGCTGTGCTCCAGTAATGGAGAATGGGACCCACCTGTGCCCGCACACAGCTTGTTTCACGGGGAGGAGTGGGCGAGTTCACAGCAGCTGATGTTCCCAAGGGATGTAATTTTTCCCCGACTTTCTTCTTTCCTCCCTCTCCCTCCGTGCCTTTCTCTTTGTTCATATCCCCTCCTCTGGCTCTGGGGGCTCGCATATAAAATGAGCTATTGACACAAGGCATGGGAAAACATGAGAGAAGGAGTGTTGTTGGGCAAGCCTTACTGGCACAGCGAATATACACACATTGTTTCAGGTATTAAGCTTCAGCTACTACCGAACAGGCATCCAGCCAGATTAATCAGTAAAAGGGAAGAGCATGAAGGTTAATAACTTGAAAAATGAGATGGGGTGCAGTCCCACTTTCCTCCCACCGTGTACCTGGTTGAGAACAAACAGCAACATTATCATTACGGCAGACTGGTGGGTTGGTGTGAAGGTCCTAGATGGTATTTGCACGGTGAGGCAGACTCCTTGCCATCCCTCCTCCCTCCCCTGTGAGCCTTTAGCATGTGGGAGGAATGCTGTAACTAGTAACTACTTGTGCTGATGAAAAATCAGTTGAGGAACACTTAGCAGTGAAGGGTGTCTTTGACTGATTAATAGCACATCATTTGGAGATAAGATACATGGAGGAAAAGCAGTAAGGCATATGGAGGAAGGGGAGAAAAAATGAGAGAAGACATACATTTATCAAAGGTATAGAAAGGCAGATAAGCTGAATCAGCTCAAGATATGGGACTCTGAACTAGACTGTACAATAGCAGTGTTTATCTTCTCTTCTTTAAAAATAACTACATTTGTTTTCAGTGACTGATTATTCAGAAGTGTACATGAAAATTATGGTTGGACAAATTGGTGACACACACAGTACAATGGTTGCTTTATCTGGGCATGTCTTTTACTAGGTAAGATGTCTTTTTCAGACCAGCAAAGACTGTAGGTGGCTGCAGCCGAATAGCTCAGCTTGCCTGGAGAAAGTAATCTGCGTTGTAGAGCATTTTAATCAAGATAAGGTGGCCTTCTGGCACAGCATCAGAAGGAAAAATTGCAACCGCATTTGGTGAAATACAAGCAGGTAGGAGAGGCAGCAAGAGGGATTCGGAAGATGCCTCTGGTGCCTTTGTATACCAAAGAATCATGGTACCATTGGGAGGACAGCCTTTCAGTCCCCACATCCAGCATTCTTTTTAACACCTATGCATTTCCTTCCTCTTCCTCTCTCTTGTGATACCATACGTTTCTCTCTGTTTCCAGTTTATCATATCTGCATAGGGATGAATGCTTTCCAAACAGAGGGTCATGGGAAATGAAGTGGTCATGAAAACTGCATGGGACTAATAGGTTTGGTGACACGATGAAGGGCAGGCTTATTTTGGCTGGTTTGGGGGATCTGGAAAATGAAAGAAACCTTCTCAGCTGTAGTCTTAGCCTGAGGGACCTGAGATGATAGAAGGACAAGGCTTCTCTCCGGCAAGCACAGGGGTTTTGCCATAGCAGCGTGCTATCTGACATGACAGCTGCTGGTTGAGTTGTCAGAGTATCCTGCTATCATCCTTTATAGCCTGAGGAAACAGAAAAGACTTCTGTAACAGATGTTCACAGGCAGAAACCCTTCCATAACACAGCTGGTTCTGGAAGGTACTTGGAATAGGCTGGTAACTCAGAAGGGTCTTTGTACATGCCAGAGGAAGTCTCTATTTAAGCTCCTAGTAAGCTGGAGGAGTGTGTGGCATCAAAGAGGCCATGGAATGATGTGCTTTCATTAAATTCAAAGACCAGTTCCCTTTCCAGGAAACCTGGGATAAAAACCTCTGTTCCAACTCATGTTTGAATTGAAACTCCACAGTATGTTGTGAGCTGAGAAGAAACGTGCAGTGAAGGATGAAGTATCAAATGACCTCTGTTACTTGATCAGGTCAATTCTGTACTCTTGGTTGTGCAGAATATAAGAACATCAGTTAGATCACTGGAATGGGAGGACGAGGGAGAGGTGGGAATAGGGAGCATCTGACAATATTTTTCTGTCCAAATATTAATTTTTTTTATGTCTTTATGCTCAAAATTGGGCTTTATTCCCTGCTGTTTTTTTTTTGGTTTTGTTTCTGCTAAAATGTGTTTTCTGTAGTCCCTTCTGTTACACTGACCTCTGTCAACCTTAACATGGAATTCCAGCAAACCACATGTGTGCAGCAGCCACGAGTCTCTGGGAAGCTCAGGTGAATTACTTAGGAAAATTATTACAAGTGAGACATAGAAACAAGTTGTCTTGTAGCTTACAGCTGGTAGACAGGGTGATGTGGGAGCAAATGGAGTTTGTCAGGTGGATCCTTTCAAGCCCTTTCATCCCTTTGAGCTAGCTGCTGCCCAGGTCCATGCTTTGACCAGCAGAGCAAACCCTGCTGCTCTGTGTGACACATTTGGAAGCTCTGCCTGCTTCCCAGCCTCCCCTGTTGTTATTTGCATCGGCATGTTCGGGAGCTGCTGACTCAATCTCTCCTGACACTGCTGAGTCAGGAAGAAAAAGAGAAACAGCACCAGTCTGTGTGTCAGACAGCACAAAGGGGTGATTGTTCACGGCATCTCTCTTCTATCCCCAACCACGTCCTCCCATGCCTTCCCAAAAACTCTTTCTTGCTGTAAGGTCTAAGGAGGGGCTGGAAAGTACTGGCATATATCAAGATGACTTTCAGGGCACTGAAAGGAGGATCATTAGCTGGGTAATAAATAGCCTGTCAACCAGGAATGGAGATGGTTTAGAGTATTTCTTATCTGACTTGAAGTCAACTGTTGTCCTGAAAGTTAGGCACTTGTTACACATATTGGTTAAATTTATTAATGAATACTGTTTCTTATGCCTCACTTTCTACTTGACAGAAGTCCTAAGTTCATTGGAAATGTTGCTTGTTCAGAGCATGAACACCAAAAATTAAAAAAAGTGCTAGGGATATTTTGTGACTTCCTGTTTCTTATTAGGATTTTTGTCCTTTGCTATGAAGAGAAACCAGCTCTCTCCCTCTCCTGATGGTTGTTTCATACAGGCAGCAAAACCACACTCAATCCAGTTCTTAAGTGGTTTCTAAGGAATAGGTCATGATGTTTCCATTCTGGAAAGCTCATCCCACCTAAGAAGTATAGGAAAGCAAGGTTGGAATAGTATGCTGCACCCATAACTATCTGAGCTGAAATAGTGAGCTTTCATAGGTATAGGTTGGCTCTCACATCAGAGTAAGTCATAAAGAGGACTTACGTATGATATACAGAACTTGGAGAATACAGCACTGATTGCTTAATTTTAGTGGCTGGTATCTCTTATGTACCTTTCATATATATATATATGTATAAAATACACACTGTATAAATCTTCTTTAAAAGTGTCATCAAAATTTATAGTCAGAGTTTCTGACTTATATGACTCTTTGAACTAAAACAGATGTAAAATCTTTTTCGGAGGGAAGAGGATCTCAGAGTTGCAGTGGGTTTGATGTGACAGATCAAGCTTTCCTAGACCAGAAATGATCATTAGAGGTCTGCGTGGCCGAATTGCATAGCTCTGCTCTTCATCACAGGTTTGCACTTAACATGCCCTGATGCATGATTCCAGTGTGTGTTTTATCCAAATGTCAGCCTGTTTGACAGGTAACTGAGCCACAGTAAAATACTAACTCAAACGATATAGACTTTGTTTGGTGTAAGGCATTTTTTTTTTTAAATTTCTTTCTTTCTCCTCTTCTTATTTAAAAGGGTAATTTGTAGGTTTCAGAGAAAGAGTAAGTTTTGGGATGCTGCCTTGCACCATGTCAGTTTGGAGAAGGGCTTAAAAGTTTGCTGGGGCTGGCACAAGGACTATAATGATGGAGTAAAAAGACTTATGTGCAAAGAATTCTGATAAATATTTAGGTTTATGCTTGTATCTGTTTCAATAAGGGAATTGGCATTGATGTGGTGAACAGAAACCACCTCGAGTTTACATGGTTTGTCTTGCCAGTGTGGTTTTTTTAACACTTTCAAAGGAATATAAAAACATACTATAAGTTAGTAAAGTGTTAATGGTTTTTTTGGTTGGTGTTTTTTAAGCTGGTACCTGGCTGAAACCCAATGACAATAGTTCAGACAAAAATGCCTGTGGGAAAACACAAGAATTATAGACTATGCATAAAGTCTATGGATCCCAGGCTACCACCTGTAAAAGTAGGCCTCCCTATTAATTGATAAGTTGAGTTTTAGAAATCAGTGGTACAGTAGGGTCCCATGTAATACATAGTATGGTTTTGTTTGAGCCAAATAACGCATTTAGAAAAAAAACCCCCACAACCCAACACCAAAAAAACCCCAGTACAATTTAAATCAAAACCATAGATAAATCTAAGATGACACCATCACCAAAATGATTTCTCTTGAACAAATGAAAAGATGTTTGATTTAGAGGGAAGAAATAATTTAAATATATCTGTCATTTTGGAGACCTTCTAGCAAAGTTGCACATGATAAATCATAATTTTAAATTATCTTAGCAATGCTCAGTATCAAATTGCAAGGAGCTGGTGACTAGACATAACCTGCAGGTAGGCTGGGAAGCATTCATTTTCATTTTTGCAGGAAAAGCGTTCCTTAGAAGAAGGGACAAATTAGGAGTGTGTTTTAGAAACGTTTGCTGTTATGAGCATCTGCATTCTGCCAACAGAGACCTTTATTCTGAGCTCACATAAATGAAGTGGAATTTTGCCAGTAAAAGAAGGGGTTGTGTTACTCCAGTTGTAGGATCCAGGTCCTAATTGGTTTATGAAATGAAGGGGGCAATCTTTGAGCTATTACTGGCTTCCTCTGCTGCAAGTGAAGTGAATCACAGCTGTTCTGATGGGGTCCATAAAACTTAGCGAGGTAATAAAATGTTTTCAGTGGACAACTCTCCAAATGAGTGAAATCCAAATCCCTCGCTTATTTGACAGTCTTTGGAGAATTGTATATACTTCCTAGGGAATTCTGATTTGTATTATGTTACTTTTATCTAGTTCTTTAACCAGAACATCCAGGCTGAGCAGGGCTGTAAATATAAGGGCTCAAAGTAACATTCTTACTTCTTTTTAACCCTACAAATTGAAAAAGTGTGGACATATCAAACACTTGATACACGAAAAAAGTGTGCCTGTTGTTCGTTTGTGTCTTCATATTGTTGTTTCTTGCTTGTGTCTTTATACCTTTCTGTCCCCTCCAGCTCTTGCTCCTTTTTGTGAGCTAAAAAAACCACAGCATCAAAAGGTACTAAACAAAAATTTTTCTGGCGCTTCTGGTCTCTCAACTTCTCTACTGAAAATGGTAGCTTTTGGTCTTAGTAAGTTTTCTTCAAGAAACAAAAAATTTTCTAGACCTGCTCAGAAGTCAGGTATGTTAATCCTGATTTCTTAATAGAGCAGTTGTTCTGAATCATTTGTTCAGTTCATGGAGATTTTGAAAGTGATTATGTATATCTAATAGTCCCTAAAGATCCCTGGTGTAGGTTCAAGTGCAACTTGACATTTGTGGTATTATAGTCTATGTTGAGGAATTCAGTTTTCCATAAGGACAGTTGAGTGTTTGCTTGTAATTCTGTTCTTCTCAGCATTCCTGGCATTAAGGATTTTTATTTAGGACCTGGATATCTGTAAACATGTTCCCACCTCCACTCAGTGTCTGTGATTTCCCAGGCAAAGACCTTGAAAGTGAGATGACCTAAAAATAATACAAATAAAGAACAGAATGAGAGGTTTCTTAAGGAGTAATGAATTGGGTTTCCAAGTTGGCTAAATAGCAGCTGATTAGGCTTGAAGCTCATGCTGACATGAGGTCCATTTTAACACCTGTAGTTGGGTATTTATACAACATACTATCAAGGCTTCTCCCTGTGTATTAGTTCTCATATGGTAGATGCTTCTTGTGATATCTTAGTCTCCTGCCTGTGGTGTCTAGAGAGCAACCACTCCACTGCCTTCAGCTGCAAGGTGCTATCTGAGGGGGGGCCTCTGATCTTTTAAGTGCTTTGGAAGCCTAGCTACAGTTGAACTTTCTAGGTAGCAAGTGCTAGCTACAGCTGGTTTAAGAGGTGATTTCTCATACCATGTGTTCCTGGCTTGTAACACGCAGTAGCGTTGTCCCACGTATCACATAGGTGGATGGTGCACAGAATTGTGATGCTGTCCTGCAGCATCTGGGCAGATCTGCATGCAGAAAGCTTCCCTGGCACACTCATGAGTAAAGCTTGTGTTATCGGCAACTGTTTTGGAGCTGTTACTGGAAGCTGCCCCTGGAGAGTTGGTCTGCTGACTTGATGTGCCTGAAGGAATCTCTCTTTGGATAGGCTGGACTTTAATTCATTGCCACTGCAAGTTGTTGATGTAACTTTTTTGGGGCAGCACAAGTAAATGAGCATTATAATAGTGGACAAAAAGCAGCAACGATTTTTAGATAGTCAGTTAAACAAGAAGGTCCATTAAACTTAACAGGCTGTTATGGATGGATGATCCTGGTTGAAATACGGCTGCAATGTTTGAATACATGAGCTGGTGAAAAAAGGAGACCAAATTTGAACCAATATCCTATTATTTATTTGTGCTTTCTGTGAGTGGTTTCATTTGTCTGAGACTACATGATACAAGTATTGAACTAAATCCACACTGAAGATACATGGTCAGTAGATTACAAAATCTGAGCCAGTTAATATATACACCAAACGTAAGAGTTGTGTGGAAAACTTTACCTCTTTACAAATAATTTCCTTTTTAGCCTGCTTTAATTTCTTCTTTCTCTGCAGTCTATTCCAGACCCACAGAGGAAAAACACCTAGAATGTATTTGAATTGTTTTTGATCTGTGGAGAAATAAAATAGGAAGCAGAATAATATTTTTACTGTGAAGTAGCAAAGAAAACTGGAAGAAAGCAGCTAGTGAGTTCCCTTTGTGCCATACTAAATGGTTGAGGAGAAAGATATGGATTCTGAGCTCCACAACAGGGAAGAAAATCCATACTTGTTTCCAAATTTTCCCCTGGCCTCTATATAGTTCTATTGTTCCAATAAGAAATTTATGACTCAAAGGATTTATTCAAAATCCATATAAAACATAATAGGCAAAGTTCATTCCAGAAGCCATCAAGTGAAACTATATTTTTCTGTGGGGAAAGCTGGGGTCCCTTCCAGTCTGGTCTTTTTCTGTGCACAGCCTAGTAGCATGGAGCTTTTTGTTGCACGTTAATGCAACATCAAGGGTTGTGGGGCCCTAACTCATGTAAAGCAAATGCTAGAAACAATATTGGACCCAAGCAGAATCCATAAATGCAGAGGGAAGCAGAAACCCATATATAAAAGAAAACAGGGGTTGAGAACAAAAGCAAAAAACCACATTTCAAACCTCAAAGGGAAAAAGAATCAATTTTTGTTTTGGGGGAAGTGTCATTGGAAATGTTCAATTTTCCTTATGACCAAGCTGGGAAGCTGTAAGATGTGTCCTTGAAGACAGTGTAAATGGTTCCAAACCAAAAACCCTATTCCATGTTCACAATAAAACCCCACCACTGAGGTATGCATTTCCTTCTTATTCCTACTGCTTGCCCAATATACTAACAGGAAAGTAGAGATGCCCCTGACATGTTTACAGGCCCTGCCTTGTTATTTGTGTGATGGACAGAGAGCTAAAAACTGTATTGCCAACATTGCTTATTGGAAAAACGTGGAACTAATTAAGGGACCTCATTTGTTAGTACTCATATGTTCACCAGTGGAAATGACTTGAGAGAACAGCTCCACTAGTAAAGAACAGTGCTCTGTAATAGAACTGTAGAAAAATGGCAAAGGCAACAACAGCTTTGGGGGAATAGGATGAAAATATTAACCTAAAAAAAGTTTACTACATTGGCTTTGAAAGTCAATTTATTCTTTTTTGTCTTCTAGTGGGGAAAAGAAGATGTAATTTGCCTGAACTAGATGATGGCTTGTAGTGTTTCTACTTGTTAATGATTTACTTACTTGAATTAAACTTATAAATTGCAGTGGAAGTTTTCATTAAATAATTTTTGATATTGGTTTATGTTATTGTATTACTGGGCCTGCAGAGTGTTCCTTTCTCTGGTGTCATCTTCTGAGAGCTGTGAGCACTGTGAATATTTTTCAAGGTATTTTTTCAAAATCATAGAATATTAGGTTGGAAGGGACCTCAAGGATCCAACTTTTCTTGGCAAAAGCACAACCTAGACAAGATGCACCTTGTCCAGCTGAATCTTAAGTGTCCAATGATGAGGAATCCACCGGTTCCCTGGGGAGATTATTCCAATGATTGATTGCTCTCCTTGTGGAAAATCTTTTCTCTTGCGTCCAATCAAAATCTCCCCAGGAGTAACTTGTACGTATTACTGCTCATCAATTGAGGCTGTGCGTTACAAACCCCAAAAACCAAGCTATCCAGGCAAAGGGACTTTAGTATTTCAGCACGCTGCTCCCTTTCTCCCTACATTTCTCCTGAGCTGTCTGCTTAATTCTGGATCTTCTCCCACCAGCTGACTCAGGTCTTATTTACAAGTTGAGTCACAGGGTATGAGATGAGTACACCTGTTGTACAGTGCTTTCTTTGTTGTTGTTGAGATGTGGTGTTCTTTTCTGGATGGGAAGTAGCAGGTCTGTTGTTTCACCCCAACAAGAGATATGGCACAACTTGGTGCAACAGAAAGGAGAGTTTATGAACAGATGAGTCATTGCCATTAAGGCAATGAAGTGTATTGTCAGAAGAAAAAAAAATACCCCAAATCAGTTGAAGATCAATTTCTGAGGATTTTGGGCTCTGTTGTAATTTCTTTTTGCAGTCGCTTCTGTATCATATAGTCTGTGCTGGATGCATTCTCCGTTTTGACATTTGTTGGGACAGTGTAAGGCATACCTATGTACACATGCTCGTGCAGGTTTTTTTAGGCTACGCGATCACTTACGGTTGCACCTAGATGTTCTCTTTCTCTCTGGTTCTCTAGTTTTGCAGAGTTGCAAGGGGACGTGATTTTTTACTACAAGTTGTGACATTTCCACTCTTAGTTTAATGGTGGCTCCAGGGTTCAAACTTGCAGCCTAAAAATGAACTAGGCTAAGGGGCCATTACTGTCAAGAATAAAGCCATGTACTGTAACTAAGCGTAATCAGTTTGGATCACATTCGCAGATTCTTTGTATTAGCTTTATCAGGTCGGGCCATCAGAGAGCAGATAGACAGGTAAGACCGAAAGACCTCTGAACCCAATTAAAGTTGTACCACAAAGAAATCAAATTCATGTGGTTTACATTTCAGAAAGTTACATTTGGTGGGCTGTACTTACTTTTATTCTGTAACCTAATGCAGACCATGTGAATGTTTGAAACACTTTTAACAGTTAAACCAGCTCAAATAACACAGAACCAGAGCAGCAATAAAGAGTGAATTAAGACTGATTGCAACTACAGCCAAATCTTTTTCCTCTTAAAGAAATATAAATGAGTGATATATTTAAAAACTACCCTATATTAGTAATTCTGTCTTTCAGCTTTTAGCACTACAATAGCCATTCTCTTATTTAAAAATACATGTTTTGTCTAAAAGCAATCCTAAGCCCCACAGTCTTTTATTTGCAGTGTTTCAGGGTAAGCTGGGATGTGCTATGGAACCGCCGACATTCCCATTGAGGCACATAGTTTGGGGGTTGGTCATAAAGCCCTGAGATAATCCTCAGAAGCTGACATTTAAAATACTTGGTGCACAATAAGAGCACCAGTATGTGAGGATAAGAAAATAGGTGTTTTATTTGCACTCCCCTTTCTTAAAGAGATGCGTGAGCCACTTTTTGTTCACAAATACTCCATGCTGATGTTAGATGTAAGTTATGTGTGGAGCAAATAGAGGTTCAACTGGTGCAGACACTGGTACATGTTTAGGTTCCGTATTTGCTGAACAAAGAGACCGAATGGAAGTCCTGAAGCCTCCAGGCAAATCTGGCTGGATGTTGTCGGTGCCAAATGTGCCTGTGTCCTGCATCTAACTTCAGGAAACTGATGTGGTTTACATCCAAAGGGAACAAAATGACTGGCTTGCTTTGGGAGAGGATCATTCAGTGGATCAGTTTCCTCAGTTTTGCTTTGTAGCAACGATTTTTCAGGACTTTGGGAGGCCTTTCAGGCCTGGGGGAATGAGATCAGGCCTTCAGCTCTCATCTGTGTTACATTGAAGGAAGAACTTCCCAGGGCCTCAACCCTTTCCTAGTATCTCCAAGACACCAAAACGCAAACCTCGTGCCATTCTGCTTTTTGGCACAGAGCCACCTGGCTATCAGCAACGGAGCCCAGCTTCCTGGCTCCGGAGCACGACTGCTATCCTGAATGGATGTAGCTTCTTTCCCCCAACAGCTGTCCTGATGTGTCTGTGTGTAACAGCTTTCCTCGCTATTTGTCGTGTAGAGCTGGCTGCTCTCTTATCTTTGTTCCCTTCTGCTTTTCCTGTAAGCTTTCGGGGCTGATGTGGCAGAGAGTGTGTTCAGGCACAGGTCTCTCAATTTGCCGTGACTGACATTAAGTTTTGTTTCAAAAGACTTCAACATATTTAAATGTAGACAGATAGTAAATTTGCTTCTCTTTCTTTTTTCTTTTTCTATTAAAATAAATTTGTTAATGTCCTGACGAATCAGACATTCACAAATCCTGCAAACACTGATTTTTCTTCTGAAAAAGTATTATGCTTCAGTTATTTTCTCTCTTGTCATTCTGGTTAATTAATTCTATTATAGTAACCTCAAAAGACTCTAAAAAAGACTCCATTTTTTGCAAAAAACTCCAAAAAAGAGTTTTATGTCAAGACAAATATGAGCCTACAATCCTCTCCCTTCAATCTCTGTTACATGCTCTAGTCCTGCTTTAACGGGGGAGTTGGATTAGATGGGTCCCTTCCAACTCTGACAATTCTGTCATGCTTTCTTCTGTCTCCTTAGAAGGTATCCATTTATTTATCATCTTCTCTGTGGGTGTGTGTTTTCCCTGTTTTCCCTAGACTGGGCTGTGCAAACTGTCTTAGTTGGCAGACAGAATCTGAGGAAGCTTTCCATCCTAATTCCTTTCCATTAATGAAAGTTATGCAGCACTGCCAGGGTGCATAGGGCCTGTGAAACAGAAGTGAAATGAAAGTAATATGCTGCCCTAAACCCGCTCCTTCCATGGGGCGAGTCAAACATGCAGCAGGTAAAAGTGACTGTGACAGCAAATCTGGGGGCATGTCCATGCAGACTGGTTAAATCAGACAAAGTGTTTTAGAAAGAAGGACAATTAAGTTTTCCCACATAAATTCAAGGAGAAGACATGCATTATGCCATACCCAGATTCTATGAGCAGGGACACACTAAACAAACAGTAGATTGTCCAGCAGCCCTTCGAAGTAAAAAACCTTTCTAAAATAACTTCCACCTAGCGTGCTTTCTAGGCTCCTAGAACAGATTACTCCAAGAGCACTTCATGTCTTTTGCTTTTTCTGACAAGCTATTAACAACAGATGAACAGTAACACTCTCCAAACAATTAATGCAGCCTGGGGCCTAACCAGAAAAATCATTATTTCCAAAAAGTCCTATTGACAGAACTGCTGCAGCAACCTTTCAAAGCTGCACCCACATCCGACGACAACAACAATAAAACGCTGTGCTATTTTTCTTACCTCATAAAGTTGTCATCTCAGCATAGCTAAACATCTTAGTTGCCACCCAGCCTGTAAACATCCTTGTGTTAGGAAGGTTATCAAATAGGTCATTGAGAAGCAGCTCTCATGTTATCTAGAGTATTATCTAGAGCCCTCAGATTTCCTGGAGCCCTTTCAATCTGGTTTAAGACATGGTTATGTTACAGAGAGACAGCTATTTCTTGGCGATTGCTAGTCTCTGATTTATTAGCTTCTGCTAATGGATAAAGACTAAGTGCTCAATCTAATCTGACCTTTCAGACGTGCTGGCTGTCAGAGTGCCTTTACTGGTCACCCTGTCTATTTTACTGGTGTCCCTCTAGGAAAGTGTAGCAATCTAAGAAGGAAAGTACGTTTCCTTTGGGTTACCAGCTTTAATTCTGTGCCCTTCACAACTTGTATTATTAAATATGGAATACCAGCCTGCTGCTTCTGGGAAGAGGACCAAGCACCCTACTGTCCTAATCCCCTTCTAGTGGGCACCCTTTCAAAGATGCCCTCAGATGAACAGGTAACAGTCTGCACAGCATTTACACCAGTTTGAGAAACCATCTTTGGTACTTATTTGCCATGCCAGCCTCTAGCCTGCTGGCTACCAGTCCCTCCCTCCCTTGCTATCTTTAGGACTATTAAAACAGGGAGACTGCAGTGTTCCTCTTCTGCAGATTCACTTTTAGAGGTTCTGTAATCAAGTTTTACTGACATTAAAATTGAGATTACATAAAATATGGATGCCTTGAAGTATTAAAAAATGAAGTGGTGAGGGATATTATCTCTGTAGATCAGCTTTCCCCATTTAAAAGCAGTGTATTCCCAGATTCTGGGTCCCCTTAAAGACTTCTCTCTCTGCACAGCCAAGCGCCTGCACCTCATCAGCAAACAATGGAAAAGAATCACGTAGCAGGATCCTGCCCAGTTCACATTTATTTAACCCTTTGTCATCACTATATTCTTTTCACCAGGCATCTTCTTTGTGTCTAAAACAGATGCTGGGATTGCTGGTGCCAGAGAGTTAATCTTACTAATAGTTTCTGTGTTTATTGTCAGAGGGGCTTGGTTGCACTCTCCTCTCTGGGCCAGCAGGTCAAGGGGTTCAAGTTCCCTACTGAGGCTTGGAGCGAATCTCAGTGCTGACTGTGCACGTTGGCCTAGGAGAGGGGGAACATGCTGCACTGGTATGGAGCCTGAATTTCCAGTAAAACATTAAAGTGAGGTCCCTCCTGTCTTTTTCAAATATCCTCCAGGTAGTAATTACTGAACTGCTTCCACATTAGGGCATTCGGGGGCTTTTTTTGTACCACATGATATAGACTTGGTTCACTGCACAGCCCTCCTTCCCTCCCTCCCCAAGGGATGCTAAATACCCATATCTGCCTGTCTGTGAGTGCTGCACGTACTAGGACACCACAGGAGATTATAAAATCATGCATTGTTGCTGTCTGGTACACTTTTTTTTTCATTTAAAGTTGGGAGAAAGGAAAATGCAAAAAAGAAACTCATGGGGAAAAAAAAGGGAGGGGTTCAAGCCAACACATTACCTGAGAGCTTTGTTTGGACTCTGTGAACTTGTCACCACTGTAGTAAGATGAACGTATTGGGTATAAATGCTAAATGTTGGCAGCTGCACTTCTTTCAAATAACAGAAAGATGTGATGTTGTATACCCCACACCAAGCTCTGGAGAAGGGAGGGTGGTAAGGCTAGCTCACCACCCTGCCACCCAGAAGGCAAGGGTCCTATTCCCTTACATCCCTTAGGAGGGATGGTGGGAGGCAGAGTTTTAAGTGTCAGGGAGAAGGGCCTGTGCACTTGAGGTACAGGGGACTAATATGGTCACTTCAGGCTAGCTATAAGTAAACAGATTTATGCTGGGTTCAGGAAAGAATGATGAGTCCAAGCTCCTTTTCATGGGATGGTGTGATGACTGAGCTTAAAAAAAGGGGAAAGGAAGGGAAAAAAGGCTGAGATATTTTCTTTGGGCTTTCCCTAGAACTGTCCCTTTGTCTTACTAAGTAGAAACTTCAGGAGTTCATCTTAGCTGTTCATCCACCACTTCTCTGTGCTGGGAGAAAGCAGCAGAGAGGGTAAGAATGGAAAAGTGCTCATGCTCAAGTGTTTCCAAATGTTTCACAGCCATATGCATTTATCGGTTCTCACCCTCCACCCTATCACCACTCCCTCCACATAAAACGAGACACTGAGCTCAGGCATCTAGGCAAGAAGGAAGCCTCCTTCTCCTTTCGTAGAATTCCATGCGATGTTTATAGTACACTAGGACTCAGCTAGGACAACTTGCCAGAAGGCAATGTCAGAGGTGCTGAAAGAAACGCAGTTCAAAGATTTCCCAGAGAGTTAGGTCATTCAGTGTGGGAAGCAGGCAATAGTCCTTTCTGGTCTCATGGACACAGGGAGCTTCAGCTAGTCTGAAATGAAGGATTAGTGAAACTATTCTCCCACTGTACCCCCTGCCTTCGCTACAAAAACAGCAGTTACTTTCCATTCCACTCTGTGTGCAAAACAAGGCTGAAATATGATATTTAAATTATTCCCAAGGATGCATCTGCTGAAAAGGAAGGCACAAGCCAGATCCTCCCTTGTGCTTGCTCTTTGTCACAGTCTTGAATTTTGGATCATTATAAGGAGGGAGAGAACACACTAATTCCTAACACTGCTAGCGTTTCAATGAGCACTGCTATCAATCATTTAAGTTCTCACTCTTTCTTATTTTATTTGTATAAGTAAAATTGCCAGTAGTGCAACAAAATCAGCCAAAGTCAGCCCACAGAAGAAAACAATGGGATTGAATGTGCTCCATTGTCTATTTCTGTGTGGTACAGAAATAGTAAACCAGCAATGAGTGTATGAGAAGAGCTTGTGCTTAGATGGAGCCATGGCATAACGGGTGCGGAGCTTATAAGTACAGGCTGCAATGCTGCAGTGCCACTTTGCTCTTGGCTACTTGAATGGCTGGTTGTGTGACCCAGTCATTTAAATGCTCTGGACCTGCTCACTGCTGCCATTCTGTCTGCTTCATATGGACACTGTGAAGCGCCATGTGTTTATGTATCAATGCAAGCAGAAAACAGGCTTTAGAAACTTTCACTTGTGCTATTATTTTCAGAAAGAAAATAACTGCTGCAAAACTCTTTACAAAACATATATTTCCTTCTTTCAAAGAAAGCCTGTTGCTGTTCCTTGTGTTACCAATAAAGGGAATGGTATTAGGACAGCTATTGCATTTTCATGCACAAGATCTCAAAAGAAAATAAATTGGGGAAACTCGAGGCTCTAGGAAGGCACCAGAGTGGGATACACAAATTATGGTGCTCCTTGGCAGAACTTTGCCCACAGGTGATTTTCTTACGCATCTTGAAATTTGGCTCATTTATTGAAGCCCTACCTTCCACATTGCTGCACCTGTAGAAGTTTATCTTCCATTTTCTAAGACATTTAAAATCCTTACAATTTGAGAAAAATCTTGAAAATGACTCAACAATTCTCTAAGAAGAGAAAAGATGTTTATTTTTTTTTAATCTTTCTGGCTCTAATCAAGAGTAAGACACAAACATTAATAACATTGATAATAAAGTCGCTGTTCTTTTTGTTTGACATCTGATTTTTCATCCTGTGGGGGTATGTTGAGACATGCTTTCAAGTCTTGCTTTCAAGGTTTTCTCTGCGTCCATGAGGGCTAGTAATGGAAGTTTTCTTTTTAAATGGAGCATTAAAGTCTTCCAGAACCACTATTTGAAGAAAAGAAACACATGGGGAAGCTCATGGTAATAATGTTAACACTGAAGAGATAATAATGGAAGGCCAGAAAGGGCCTCCTGTAGTCTTGGCAGTACTCAGTTACCTCTTTTTCTCAAGATCTGTCTTGCTACTGTGGTTACCTACTGGTTCTACTTATGTGGCTTTTAACATCTTTTTTTGAAAGTGGCAGAACCAAATGAACTGCTCTAGATGAAGGATAGAGAAAAATATGTTGAATGGTTTGACCTAACTCTGAGATTTCACACCGCTGCTCTACAGTTTTGGTGTTTTGGTGTGGACCTTCCCGTGAAGTTTCTGGGCTCACTTTCCCAGTGGTGGTAACCATCTCCACTACGTGCCTGGGCGAAGTAACTTCACCAGAAATTACTCAAACATGAAGAAAAACATGAGGACTTTTGCTTACATTCACAAATGCTGGTGCCTCTTAACCTGTGATAGTTTTACAAGTGCAGGGTGTGTGTTTGTTTTCTTTGTATTTAACAGTGGTCAATTGCAGTTCTGGAGAAGGGAAAGTGTAAATTGTGTTAGCTACTGTCAAGGTCTTTGGCAGGCTCCTGGAAGCCTGTCTGCATTGATATGAAAGGTAGATTGCATTGAAATTGAGTGCTTGCTTTCTGTTGTTGCTGTTGCCTGCCCCAATTAAGAAGCTTTCCACCCACAGGAGATGATGGAACGGAAAAGATGGTGACCACACTTTAATATGTGCGCTTTCAAAGAAAGAGAAAGAAAGGAACAAACCCCAAATAATGGTAAATAATGCTTGCCCTGGCGCAGGGATGGCTGTCGTGCTGCAGCTGAGCACAGCCTGCCCCTTCGGGCAGGGAGGGACATGACACGCTGTCTCTGCCAGGCTGCTGAGGGACCCATGTCCAGGCTGGAGGGGAATTGACTAGGAGAGTCATCAGGCCTTTGGGGATGGGTTGGAGAGAGGGAGGGACAGCCTGCTAGCAAACACATGGTAAAAGGCTTCCACCTCTCAGCTTTGGAAAAGTCTTGAAAAGCCAAGTCCCATGTGTGTGGTGTTTGCATAGTAATGTGCTAACAAAGTACAAGTTTGGCTGGTATATAAATTAATGCCTTTTTTTTTTAAATGAACGTATGTGTTAATAAAACTTGTGTGGAGTGTTTGGAGGATAACTAATGTAGATCTAATAAACATCTCAATGTTTTATTGATGAAATGATTTGGAAGTCAACCCCTTCAGCTGGTTCTTAGTCCCAATGAAGCTATTGGTGAAACTTTTATTGGTTTCAGTGTAGCTAAGACTTCTCTGTTATACACTACATCCCTTTTTTTTTTTGTGGAGCAAGTTGCCATAATCCAATTTACCAAGTCTGTCTGTTTTTGTGAGAGCTGAGTGCTGGCATGTGTGTTTGAGAAGGCAGAGCACCTAGAAAGAGCATTTTGTGCTGAATAAATGAATTTTTCTTTGGTAGCTGGGTTTAGAAGAGTTACCAGGATATTTTTTTCAAGCTAGTCTCTTTCTGGTCTTTTATGCAGAATGTGGTCTGTGAAACACAAAATAGCACAGGCAACAGAATTTTCTTGGCTGTATCACTGGTCAAGAGAATTGTTTATCAGTTCTGACATAGGGGCATAGATATTTTCTTGTATTTCTTCATCTTGTCCTAGACAGTTTTTTTGGAAGTCCCTCTGCTTTTCTTCTCCATTCACATCTGCCCTTCCTCTCTAGCTGAAATCAGGATGTGGATTTTTTCCAAGTGCCTTTAATGTGCTTTTTTTCCCCTTTGTTTTGTTTCTTTGTTGCTTCTTAAAAGGTTGATAATTCCTAAAGTTAGAAACTATGAGAATAGAGGAATTAAACCACATTATCCTGAGCAGAATGAAGCTAAATTATTCAGCTTATTTTTGGAAAATGGAAGATGAATTTTGGAAAATTTATGAAGTGGTGACTTTGATAAATGCTGACAGGTTTGGGAACAAAATAAAAATATATTTTAAAGAACCAAAGGTCCTCTAAGGAATTGCTTTTGAACTGCTACTGAGTTTGCCGTAACTGACTTCTTCCTCTCAAATTATCCTTCAGACCTATGGTTTCCTTTCCCCAAAGTCCAAGTCAAGGACTAGCATGTGCAAGTGCTTATGGTAGCCTCAGGAGCTATGTCTGAGTTGAAGCCAGTACAGCTTTGTTCTCCACTGTTCACCATTGCTGCCCATTTAATGCTGCTTCTCTAACCTTAACCGTGCCCACTGTTTTGCTTTAAGATCTCTTACTGGACACGTTGGTTTTGGTTTATGTCTTGCTTGTCAAAAGCTTGGTGAAGGTTTCAAAATAATTTTATCACGGGCTGAAACTTGTCAGTAAAAGGGGAGCAAGCGTAAAATGTTGTAAGATTTAAGTCACAACTATTTTTGAGGCTGTAGAAAATTTATGTTTCACAGGGGCTTTTTTGTCTCCAGACTTTCCCAGAGCTAGATCCAGGTCCAGGTCTGATGCAGCTGAAATTGGCTGTTTTCAGTTTCAGGACATCCCTTCAGGACGCTGTAAATACTTCGGGATGTGCAAACTTCACATTCTGCTGACTTTGCAGCACCGCTTACCTGCTTGCAGTGAAGCCCACACTGAAATAACTTACTGCCTCAGGGCTATATCCTAGTGTTTTGCAAGATCTTAGGATGTACAAACTTACTTGTGAGTAGTCTCATTCCCCCAGGTCTTTCAAAATGCTGAGTTGAAGGATGTTCTTGAGATGTTTGATGATAAATAAATAAGTTTTTTAATTGCACTGAGAATTAATTGATTATATTCCTAAATAACTTCTGAAAATGAATTTACTTCTGCCTACTGAGCCTTAACCCTAATCCTGCATTTACTTGATTTGATATTCATGTAGTCATATCTACTTCCACATGAACAAACTTAATGCAGTTGAAATCACTGCAGCTAGAGAACTGAATTTAGATCAGTCAGCTGCTTAACTACTGTCTGTAAGCGGGTTATCTGCAGCAAAGATGAAGAAAGTAAGGTCCTCTGTCTCCTGTTGCAAGGGAACTCCCTCTGCTGCATCTGTGGGATTGGTACCTAAGGGTCTGTGATGACAGGCAGCTGCGGCAAGGCACGTTGCCTTATGCTGGTGGTGCTTTCCTCCCTCTCCACTGCCCGCGCTTATGTGATAGCTCGGGCAGGCTATCACTGTGCAATGGACCTTATCTCGCTCTATCAGTACCAGCTCCATAATGCTCTCTGACCTTTTCCAGTCCTGATGTTTCTGAGCTGACAGCAGCTTAGGTCTCGCTTGTGCCAAGTGGTTTTTTTTTGTTGTTCTGTGATGGTGGACGAAACATGATGTAGCTCAGCCTCGCCCTGTGCTCCTCTGATCTGCACAGTGAATGACACTGAACTTGTCAGAGGTCTAAGAGTGTTGAATTGATTTGTAAATAATAACAATGGTTATTAATAGCAATTAAGTATCTTCTTTCCTACAGTTCTGTTGTCTCTGATTTGTGGAGGGTTTTTTTCTTCTTTTTTCTCTGCTTCAAACCAGAAACTGGTAAGCAAGTAAAGCTGCAGGTTTCTGCAATGTCACTTTGGTCAAATTAAAATCCCAGTGCCTGAATTTAACTATCTTTAAGAGCCTGGTTGCCCTATGAGATATTTCCATTTATGGCATCGACTGAATCTACAAAACCTGTCTTAAAATGGGACTTTTTTCTACTTACCCTGTCCTCTGTCAGGAGCCCAACTGCAGAGCGTCGGTGTCAGTTTAGTCTCCTGCTGGCAGCTCTTGCTGTTGTGCCATAGCCTGCTGTACGCATCGACCCCAGCCCACAGCCATGGTGTGCCCCAGCCTCTGTTGGGGAGTGGGAACTTGTGGGGTGGGACAGGAGTGCTGGGCTGGGTGCCGGTGAGTGGTGGCCATGGGCAGAGAGGAGCAGACCAGCAGGAAGACGCCACTGCCAGTGGCAGAGGAGTTCCGTCATACAGCGGGAATCTCTACCCTGGGTGACGGACAACGCAGATTAGAAAAAGACTAAATGTCAACATTGTTCTGAACTGGTAATTGGAAATTTTCCAAGAGCATTTTAGACACGAGACTTTGGAGGTTTTCTTCTTCTAGGCTACTTTCCCTCCTCCTCCTCCTTTCCCCACTAACTGCTGTTACTCATTCTGTCAAGTACTGAGTGTTGTCCCTTCAGACCTTCAGATAAATCCTTTAGAGCAACAATTTTAAAAGCTGCCATAGCGTCTCTTTCTGTCTGTCTGCCTGTCTTTCCATCTTTCCTTCCTCCTTACTAATTTATATGGTGGCAAGGGGAAGGTGGCCATGTATAAAAGGTGGGGGTGGTGCAGAGCATAGGGGTGAAAGCCATATTTTGACACATGTGGCTTTCCATTTTTGCAGAGGTCGTTAGCACTCTGCTTAGTGACCACAAGTTGATTACAAACACCGTGTAGCAGTGATGCTTTGCCAAAACGCTTGGAGAGGAGGCCTGCATTTTTGTTCCCCTTGTCCAATTTGTTTTAAAATACATTATTACTGAAAAGATTTAAAGAAAAATTTATTGCTTGCAAAGAGGGACCCAAATCCCCAGGGCAGAATAAATAAAATAAAAACACGAGAAATGCATTTATAGTACTCCTGAAAATAAGAGTGCAGTCTTAAAAAGGTTTCCTTAAAATGAAAAATGGATGACTGAGTCGCCAACTGCTACTAATCTAAAAGTTAGTGCTTTTGATAGTGATGGCTGTGTTGCTAACTCTTCGTTAGCAAGGGTATTTAGTTGTAGGATAAGAGGGCTTTATAGAACATTTGCTCCCCTGTGGTTTAGAAATTAGCCTGTATATGGAATAAGTGAGCAAAGAAGGAACTCATTTTCCATTGCCCTAGTTATTCCTATACATGTGTTTGTGTGTGCTGGTGTGCCTTTTGCATGTGTGTGTGCACACACTAATAGCTTTGTGGTGATGATGGAGATTATCAAGATGATACAGAATGGAAATACTGTGTGATTTTCTGGAGTCAGCCTTTTAGGAGTTCTTTTAAATGGGAAAGGCAATGATTTCTGGAAAACATGTTTGCCAGCAGGCTTCAGTTAAGATTCTCAGATGGTATTTACTGGAGAAGTGTACATTACTGTGATGTGATTAAATATGGAAATAATTTTTCCCACAAGGGAGAATACACCTTGTCATAAAATATATTGTATTTTACTTGTTTATTCAGTCTTATGTTTTTCTAATAAATTGTGGACTTAGCCTTGTTTGCATTTATGGTAGTGGAAGACTTTTGCTTGAATTCAATCTAGTAAAATCAGCTGTATCTAGTCCTGATCCTCAGCCTGAGATTTATTTTACAAAACCTGTAGCAGCATTTCTGAGAGTCAGAAGCTGCAGCAATGAGTCTCAGGAACAAACGTAAAACTCTTTCTCCTACATCAGTTGCTGCTTTTTCAGCCTTTATCGTACTTTGCCTGAGAACTAGATCCAGTCTGCAGTGGTCTTGGGGCAGCAGGAGCAGAGGCACTGAAGTAGGATTACACTTCTCCTCCAAGTCCTGCAGTGAAGCAGTGCACGGTGGTGGGGGCAAGAGGTGGGAGAACCATATGGGCAGGACTAAGTTCAGCTGCCAGATCTGGGTTTTTTATGAGTGTCTGGCAATAGGAATTCAGGCATTTAAACTGATAAGAGTCTTGCTTGTACTCTAGAAAATGGGACTGTTTTCTTCTAACTATGCTCTACTGACAGGAGTATTGTTTTCTGCTCTTTCCTGGGAGAAGGTCCAGGAGAAATCCCTTTTTTTCTATATTGTTTGTTGAGCTGTCCTCTCTGCAGG
This sequence comes from Thinocorus orbignyianus, assembly GCA_013400375.1. Lineage (NCBI taxonomy): Eukaryota > Metazoa > Chordata > Aves > Ciconiiformes > Thinocoridae > Thinocorus > Thinocorus orbignyianus. The sequence goes on along the minus strand of VXBW01006619.1, from coordinate 1,985,637 downwards.
TGAAGAGAAGTCCTTCCCTGTGCTATTGTACACTTAACTCACCTTTGTGCCACTAGATTACACAATGTTGAACCAATGAATGACTTGTGCCCTGGGGCAATTTCTTAATACTATTAATAATAATCCTTTATGTAAAATTTATATTTTTTAAATTGAAAGAGCCGATAGCAATTAAGCAAACCTCTCATTGGAACTGCAGTGGCATAAAGCCTTGTGAACAACAGAAGGAAAACTCTTGGAGAGACTGTCTGTACAGTATGACTCGGGCACTATTTGCTTATTTCAGTTATTTCATCTCAGTGTAACGCTGGACAGCCTTGGCAGAGTGACAGCACAAGCCTTATTCGTTGAAACCCTTCCCAGCACCACGGCCACAAGAACACCCCAAGTATTTTAAGTTAGCTACGTAGATCCTATTCTTAACTTTTCGTCTCATCAGATACTTTTCTTATTAGAACTTGAGAGCCTTCCCTCTAAGGTAATGATGATGTACATTAAACCTCCGTGATCAAGTCCTAGCTTGTGCGTTTCTCATGTGTTATGACTGTGATCCGTGCAATAGCTGTGCTCCAGCCTTGCTGGGCCATGTGACATAATGGCTTTTTTAATTTCCTCCTTCCAGTCCCATCGGCTGTTCACATGTAGGAAATTACTTTGTTTTTCATGTTAATTGATAGCACGACCTGTTTCAGCAATTCACCATCTCAGAGGTATGTCTGAGATCTCCAAATGACTCACTGACATAAATGCAGATGAGCTAAAACCACTTGTGTTGCAGAAGGGCCGAAAGCCAAAGCAGAGTATCTTGATATCTGAGGTAGCCTTTTAGCCTGTAGGACCATGAGCCCGTGGCCCGCTTTGTTAATTACCGCGTTAAAGTCTAGTGGCAAATGGTAGGTTGTAGGAGGCAGCCTGCAGGAATAGTCATGTTAAATTCATGGCCTCTAGCTCACTTGATCAATTGCAAGCTGGTAGACATTTATTTAAAATTTATACCACATGAATGTCTGAGGTAATAGGTGAATACTGTAAAGGGTTTATTTAAAAAAATATTTGACGAGTAGGGTCTTTGGAGATCAAATATTTCATTTTCAAGGGTGTCCTGAGTATTCGAGGAGGAGGAGGGGGAAGTAAAGAGAGATTTGGATAATGTGAAATACCACAGAAAGCAAGATTTTCCAAGGAAAACACCAGGAAGCTTGGTATGAGCATTTAATGTATGCTGGAGTTTTTAAAAGGAAACATTAATGGTGAAACATGCCCTCAAAGGACAAGCCAGCAATAAATTTTGTGTCACAAAATTACCTGTCAGTGAGATTATGTTTAAATAACGTAGAATTGTTCCTGCTTCTTGAAGGGTTGGGAGAAACTTCACGGGAGAGTGTTCAAAGTATTCAGAATTATGTGCACAAATCCCATTAACAATAATGGGATTTGTGTGTTCAACCCTGCTCAAATGGCATTGAAAAATGTGCCTGTTGGTTGTTCTTCCCCAAAGCATAGACATAGCAAGGGAGCAATGAAATCCAAAATATTTTCTCTCAAGATGTTTTTTTTTATTACCTTCCAGACACAGTGTATCTCACTAGCAGCCTGTGTGTACTGCACCACGATTAAAGCCTACAGGCAATTCGTCTTTTCCCTTCGTCAAGGGTGGGAAATAACAGCAACAACAAAAAATTCCACCAAACGGATTTGACATATCAATGTCCCCGTTATCTGTGACAATGGGGAACACTATGGCATAAAAATTCAGGGGGACATTGAATGTTAGTGGAATGAGCGGACCCCGGCAAAACAGTTTTGGNGGTCTGTGTTTTGACGTATTGTAGAAGAAACTAAGTCCTTGGAGAACAGAAGAACAGTATAGGGCAGAGAACGCTCTGAAGGTGAAAGGCAGAGGAAGAAAGAGGAAAAACATACAATTAAGACTTAAATATGACTGAACATGTTGCCATGGGATTTGATCTTATCCTATTTACAAGAGAAAACTTATGACTCATGGGTGTTAAATGATCGAGCCATTACTCATTTATGGAGGGAAAAAAAAAGGATACCTTTTATGGGATTTTTATAAATAATGATTACTTCCCCATATTTGCGAATAGTGAGCAAAGTCATGCTGCAGTCATAAAGCTTGCTGCATACTCAGCTTCTGTGCAAACTTTTAAAGAAGTATTTAGTGTTAACTGATTGTTTCTCTCTTCAGAGTTTTACTCTCCGTGGTGTTCTGCTCATTGCCTGTGCTGAGCTGTAACCCTCATTTCACAGAATCACAGAGGGAAAGCAGGATAGGTTTTGCCAAAATCCAAACTGATGACACCTAAAGACCCCATAGAGCAGTTCAGGGTGGACATGTAAAAGGTATTTTTTTAACTATTTGCTTCCCATGTAAACCTGGGAGAGCTCTGCAGGACTCCAACACTACTGGTTGCCATGCGGGGATCGTGATGGTGCTTACTGTGTCCTTTTCCGTAGTTATGCCTGAGGAGTTTAAAAGACACTATCCTGGCCCGGCAACCTCTTGATTTATGGGTTATCACCCTGTGGCTACCTGGCCAGCTTTAGTGCTGCTTTCTCTTGCTGGCCAGTGTAAGGCACAATTAATGCTTTCTTTAGTCGCCACCACAGCCCTCACTCACAGAGTTATTAAAGGGCAAACACTCTAATCTTGTTTTGAACTCTGGCTTTTTACGCTAGGAGAGACCTATGCTTTTATTGTGGTGTATGTAAAGTGTTAACCTTTTGTACTGCCAGCCTTCCTATATGGGTTTGAAGAAGTGCATGTAACCATTAATAGGAAAGAGATAACCTGCATATCAAATCGGAATCTGATTTGGTGAGAAAGAAATCCGTTTACGGGCTTGTGTAATGTAGACAGTCTCAGAAAAACTAATCTTTTTAAAAGTTTTGTTGTGTGACAGCTGGGCACATGAATCAGGAAGACGGATTTTTTGAGTGGAACAATTGTATTTTTTAATTTTATTGTTTGATGCACAGCCTGTGCAGTATCATTTCCCCTTGGGGCAGTAGTAATTTTATGACGGCCTGCAACTGGCTTCTGACTGAATTCAAGATCAAGAGTGATCCTAGAGGTCAAGCCAAATTATAAACTTTCCATCTGAAGCTATGTATGCTTTCCTGGCAAAGTGCATGTGAAGAGGAGAGGATGTGGGACCAGTGAATGCTACATTCATATCTTGTGTTACAGTCTACCTATAATATCTTTCCAGTTATGTTTATATATCCATTTTAATCTTGTCCATGAAAGTATCTCTCTCTGAAAATGAGACAGATACTCTACAAAGAATTCATGGATATGAATTCTTGAAGCAGCTGGCCATAGTATGGAGACATGTTTCCGAGGCTTTACTTTATCCTCTGGAGTGAAGGAACAATTGGAAGAGATGTATAAAATCAGTATGCTCATACAACAAAGACATCCCAGAGAAAACCCTTGATCACAGTAATTCCCACTGCCTGTCTAGTTGTACAGAGATGCAGAGGGTGTATTTTTAGGTAAAATGACACTGGATGCCAGAAGAAAGTGGCCTCTGCTTTGTTGTTAATGCTGTTTCTGTGCCAAACTGTGTAAATGTGCGTGTGAGATTATGGCTTTTAATGTACTGGGCAATAAAACCTAGTATTTGACTTGGTATGATTCTAGCTAGCCTATGACATCTTAAGTGTTACAATAACATTCACACATTTTAGTGGTTGCTCCAACTCCTACAATGAGTCAAGGAGAGCCACATGCTGCCCTTGACCCAGTGAAACTGTCCCATCTTGAAATGAGGATTACACATTTATATTTCCCCCCCTCCTCTGTATATATATCATTGAATTGCAAGCTGTAGAGAATCCTTTGAAGTAAATAGAAATTAGATGTTTGTCTTGAATAGAATTTGGTATATGTCTTGAATGGAAGACATAGAAAACATTCATGCAGACCTTGCTGCAATTTTACTCTGAAAAGCCTGTCAACGTCATGTTCTCTTCCATGGGACATATCTCTTACCAGCTCTGTCAGAAGATAGTCACTACTCAGCTGGAGCTTGTTCCACTTAGCACTTGTAGCACTTACACTGTGTACTGGCCTTACACACGTTGATGCTGATGATATTTCCATCTTGGAGGTGTCATCCTGTTCTGTCCCTGTGACAGATCTGACCCATTTATCATATGTGCACCAGGGTGGTGCACGTCGCCCGTCTGACCACCCGAGTCTAGGGGAGCTGCAGAGTCTGGGTGAACAGTTAAGTGGCAGGGACATGTGTGATAGTCTTTAGGAAACTGCATGGTACTCAGTTGTAATGTGGGAGCTGAGGGGGCCCAGCCTTTGCATGGAGGAACTTTTGCTGTGGGATGTCTCCTCTAGTGTGGTTTGGAGATGTCATCCCAAATCCATTTAAGCTCAAGTGGTTTTATCAGGAAAGAAAATATTGAGGGACCCCTTGTTTGTTGTTGGTGAACCATCACTATACCCATGTCACCTGTTGATCTGAGGTGCTGAGAAATTGTTCCTTAACAAATGCTTTTTAGTTCTAGTAATCTTTTATTGGCACTACACAGTGCTTAAGAACCCTTTTTGTAGGTAAAGGAAGCATTAAAACTTCACACATGCTTTAACTTGAGGATGTGGAGAGAATTCTGGACAACCACATTGTTCCTGTGAACAAAGCCAATAAACTATTATCCAAATGCTTCTTCTGCTTTGGTGTCATACAAAGAAATCAGCCAAACTGCTGGACTTTTCTGGCCTGTATCGGGTGTCAGATATGAACAAAATCTTAATGCCAGCTACCAGAGTCATATCTCGTATCTGCATTCAAGAAGTTAGATCAAGAAAGCTGCTTTTTTAAAATCATTCTGCTCTGTGCAAGTGAACTAACGTTAATTGCATTCTGGATGGCTGTTGGACGTCACAGCTGTAACAACAAAAAGCAAGATTTTCTTTTTAACATCATACTTCTAATGTTAAATTAAAAGTTCTCTTGCAAAAATAAGACTGTAATAAATAGAGTATGCATCAATAAATGTACCAAGGAAAGGCAATCTGCACCTGACATAATAAAAGTATTTCTCACAAAACCTCTGTTCAAAGAAGTGTAGCATTTAATCATGATTGGTGACTTCTCTACAGAATTTAGATTTCACCTATGGGATGAGATTTCTGTTACATTATTGTCCCATTTACACCATTTTGGCATCATAAAGACACTTACGTATACATGAAAATTTGACCTATAGAACATTTTGTATTCTCAGAACGATTTTTTATTAAATTTTACAGGTTACCACAGTTTTCAGGCCCCTTTCTGTAGAACTTGGAATTTTTAATAATTGTTAGTGTAAATACGGTAGGCACCTGTTGCTTTATTTCACAGCGAAGCATTCGACATTTCCCGTTGTATAATTATGATTAAGTTTATGCTTAATTTACGCTTACAGCAGCACAGAAAGATGCTGAATTGTCCTGGAAACACTTGGCAGCATTGAAACTATATTGAACCAAAATCCTGATTGCCTGTCTGACAGAAGTGATTCTTCTGGCAACTTCTTTTGGGGTGTAAATACTTAATATGTGGTTAAAATCACTGTCTGAGCAAGACGATAAAGGTATCTGACCTTGCACCACACTGGTATTTTAAGTTAGCTCTTGTTTTCTGTTTCTCTCTTGGTCCCCCCTTGTGGTTTTCTAGATGCTTGTACATAGTTCTTCAGTCACAGACAATCACACACTCTGGATTTAAACCTACAGGTCATATATATGAACAACTGGCTATTTTGCATGAATTTCCAGTAATCTTATTTATTGAGAAATTGCATTTATTTCCTACACACTGAGTGAACACACTGAGTTATATTAATTTTAAGGTAGTAAACTCTTAATTAATGCAGCACAGTCTGCTTTGAACAAAGTGTAGATGCTCATGTTGTGTCATCTGAAACATCTTCGGGGAGTTATTGGGGTGTTTTGGATTTTGAAAGTACATGTGATTCTGCAAACCGAACCAGAATGGTCTAGTACCTTTTAATCAAGTCACAGAGTAGTCTTATCACTCTTTTCAGGTAATTATCAGGTGTACCATGCTGTCTCCTATAACAGTGATAAATGTCATATCATGATAAAAAGAGTTTTAATGTGTTGTAGAAACAAGATGTGTGTTGATAACAGAAATGACTTCTCAATTGCTGTGAGATTTGATTGACGTTTATTGAACTAACAAAGCTGAAGACCTATTGCCCCTTAGTACTGGTATTGCCTGTGTCAATGGTAAAAATGGAAATGCCTGATTTCTGCTCCTTATATCTGAACCGTTGCTAAAGGAAAGGTGTGGAAAGATGTAAAAAGGTGAGAAGTTCTGCAAGCATGAACAAGATTATGCATCTTCTGCTAACTTCTTCATATGCTTGAAACCCTGCTTGCATGTACTACCCATCTTGAACAGGGATTAAGGCAGGACAGGAAAATCTTTCACTAACAGTCTAACACCCAAGAAATGATGAGAAGCCATAGGCTAGTGTCAAAATTTGCCCTCTCTGCATCTCCCACAGATCCTCTCTCATACATGAACCTCTGTACTTATGTCCCAAATCCTGCCATAGCATCCTTTCTGTTTATCCCTGTATCTTCAGCTCTAACTAAAGAACTTTTGATTTCTTAGTTATTATTCTTATTTATCATCATTATTCTCTTTTTCTACTCTTTCTGTATTTTCATCATAGAAGAGCAAGACATTGTTCAGAGGTGCTGTTTTTCCTCCCCTCACTTAAAAATTTCTCGGTCCTTCCACCCTGTTTTCTGTGTCTCCAAATGATTACACTGAGAAAACTTGTCTCTTCTGTCTACAGAGATAGACTTTAATTCAGCATAAGGTTTACTACATAGCCAAAAATTGGCTCTTACTCCTTGATCTGACTCACTGTGTTACAGTACAGTCACTTATAGACCAGCTTATTTTTAGAATCTCAAAGAAACAGATTCTATGGGGAGCATTTGTTTCTGATCAAGAGATGGCTCCAAACTGAAATATGCTGCTGGAGGGAATACCCTTTCAACTTGACCCTTAATATAAGGACCCTCTGACAGTTGTTTCATGCCTTTTGAATGTCTGTTGCACTTTTCTGCAAATTTCTTGTGATCGGCTTAGGCAAAAAATGGACAAATGTAGGACAAATGTAGAGACTCCCATGTCCAGTGAAGCATGTGAGTTTTTGTTGGCTGCTTTTCTTCTAGTATACAAGGTAATTTTGTCGGGGGTGGAAGGTTTTGCTCCTATCTGCTCTCTGAAGTTTCTTTTTCTAAGAGGAGAGATGAGTGTGTGGGGAAAGAATCTGGATCATAACCCACTTTGTCATAGAGTCATCACCTGATGTTTAGCAGTTTTGAAGACAGTTTGCTTTGTTTTTCTATTCAAAAGCAGAAGGGTTGGGAGCACTGCAGTGCAGTCTGTGCTCATTCAGTCCTACCTGACAGAAGCTGTGGATTAGTGCTTCTTTGTACGTTACCTGATGTTTCGTAATTTTTGGAAGGACAGTAAATACTGCAGAGAGTTTGCATTGATGAATCATCACTACTAGCTGGCACATTAGCTCTGTATTCTCCTCAATATTCTAAATTTTTTTGCTTTACTTTTTGTCTTTTGCATTTTAAAAAATGTTAGTGATGAGAAGATGTAAGCATGCATTGTAAAGTAACAGTATGCTGTTCCTGTCGAAAAGGAGGGTGTCCCCAGACCTATCTACTGCAGACCTCTAACATTCAGCAAAGCCCCTTCATGATACTGGTACACAATCAGATGTTTTTATCTGCTGGATCCAAAGCAGGCAATGAAACTATCATGTCATGCTGTAGATCCATGAGGGAGAAAAGACATGTACATCTCTGGACAGACTGGATCAATGGGCTGAGACCAACGGAATGAGG
>VXBW01006619.1:1947891-1977349 GCA_013400375.1 Thinocorus orbignyianus | reverse complement strand
TTTTTTTTATTCCCCACCCATTGGTTGGACTAGATGATCTCAAAAGGTCCCTTCCAACCTAGGTGATTCTGTGATTCTGTGATCTCCATTAAAAAACCCCCAAACTGTAACCCTGAGTACCAGTCTGTGACATCCTATTTTATCTGAGGGTGTTGTGCTGTTGCAGGGTGTGAGGAATGCTGTAGCAGTATTTAACATTATTGTACTCCTGTTGTGCTTGCTGCAGGGGAAGTTGCTGTTGTCCTAAGCTGTAGCAATCACAACGAAACTTACTGCAAAAGTAAAGTCCAAGGACAGCTTCTTGTATCCTGGTGGCATATCTAATTATTATTCTCAGAAGTTAATGTTAGATTTAAAATGTTATTCTCAAAATGTTAAGAGGATAGAAGCAAGATAATCTACTTTTACATCTTTTTGTGGAAACTATTCCTTTACCTACGAACACTTTTTTAATACAAGGGAGACACTCAAGGATCAACAGCCAGAGCTTACTGAAACTAGTAAATATTTTTTTTTAAAGGAAAAAAAAAAGACAAAAGCTTGTCTTTTCTTTGTTGAAGAGAGAGAAAGGGAAGGAAGAGAAGGAAACAAAACCAGCCATGCCTTTTCCTCGTGAACAGAACTGCAGAGACACATTTGTCTGATAAATAGGACTTTTGAAAGCATTTGTTTTCTTAGGAAAGAAAGGGAGCAAAGCAATTTTGCCTTTTAGCACATGACGGAGAGTACATGTGGATTTGCATTCTTGTGTACTATCCTTTTGCAATCCCTCTGGCTATTGCAGAAACTTCTAGCTGTCCTGCTACTAAGTACCTGAGTGTTTGGATTGAGGACCTTGCTGGGAGTTGCCACATGTTGACAAGAGGTCAGTGGGGTTAGAGTGGAGCACTTGAGCATCACACAACACAAGCTCCACAGATAACCCAGGAAGAATTCTGGCTGAGTTCGGGCTGTCCTTAGGCTATCCCTATAGCTTACTCCCCATGCTCTTTTCAGCTAATTGTAAGAGATAATGCTCTCTGCAGGCTTTTAGCCTTTTTCTGTATCCCCACAAGACAATCTAATTAATGCCTATTATAGCATTGCCTCTGTGAGAAATCATTTAAATGAGGCTATCAATCTGCTGTCCAGCTGTTACTGATCTAAGCTGAATTTGAATGGACAGCAGAGCTTGAGAGGAGCTGTTTATCTCTTTACCAGTTTCTGATGCATCACTTTAAAAGTGCTCGTGGTGACACAGAGGGTTCCCAAATCTGTTTTAGGGACTTGACTTCTAAAGGGGGTGAACACCTGCAGCTTTCACTGAGTTGTGTTGAAATTGCAGATGATGCTGCTGCAGATCAGGTTCACTGGAATTCTTTAAATGGGATTTCAGATGTGTGTTTGTTGGGCAACTGCATTCAGGGATCTTTCTTCGTCACCATTGCCTCTCACATACACCAGCAGGCCTACCACAACCACCTCCTTCCCTCCACACAATCAAAAATGGGAACTGATATCCCTCAACAACCAATTCAGCTTCCCCTTCAGATGACTAAAGCTTCCTTGATGCAATGGTTACCACTCATAGAGTAGTGTGACTGCTTTCCTTCCTGCCCACACTTCATTAAGGCCTCCTGTTACATACTACACTAATTTTTGAGTTACAAGGAAATTCACAGAGGCTTAGGGAGGTCAGGGCTGTAAGCCAGCAACTCTAGTAAATTTAAGTCTACACAAGGGCAATGGAAAGGAGATCCACTTGGATGTGAGAAATAACTGAGCAAGGGAAAGCTCTTTGAAGTTTGAAAGAAGTTAATGTGTTTACAAGGTTGCCTGTGTTTTGGGCTGTAGGCAGTGGCAGATGGGAATGGAGGAGAGGGAAGAGTAGGAAGCTTGTGAATTCTTTAAAGGAGATTTTGTTCTTTCCTACACTCTGGTGTTTTTCAATGGTTAAAATTCAGTTACCACCCATGTGCTAGTGCCTCAAGTCTACAGCATTTATTCTTGTCTTCTGCAGTGATCCATTTGATAATATTTGTGATCCTTTTCTGTTAGTGATGTACTTCTAGAGTGTCACTAATAAGCTTTTGGGACCTGCTTAGGAAAAAAAATCCTTAACATCTTCAGACTACGAACGGCTTTTGTTGTGATGGTGGTGGTTGTGTCTTGTTATTCTGGCTGTGATCTAAAGCCTGTTGAAGTGAATGGGAGTCCTTCCACTTACTTCAATAGGCTTTAGATCTGTACCCTTCCCTGTGAGTGGAGCTAAGTCTGAAACACTGAATATTTCGAAGAAGACAGCAACACAGCTTACATTTCCTGGCTCTGGAGTTTCCTTTATGCTGTCTTTAAATTCTGTCTCTGCAATGTTTATTCCCACAAAAGGAGATAAAGGTCTTTGTTCTTCCAGAAGTCCCTAGATGACTAGATTGAACAAACACAGCAGTAATGTTCTCACTGTTTTCCATCACCTACTAAAGTGCAGAACCTTCTCCCTCCCCCAGCGTTTCCATTTCCTCTACTTCCTGTCTTTGGAGATTGGGTAGCAAATGCTGAATATTTCCTGAAGTTGACTAATGACAGGACATTGATGCCTGCAGCTGAGCAGTCAGGCTAGTGCTGGGTTGAATTCTTGACTGAAAGGAGGTGCTACGACTGTGTTTATGCAGCCACCCCCCAGTACGCTTCTGTCTTTTTAATATGCTCAGGGTATTGTATCAGCCTAGTTAAAGCACCAGTGGCAAACATGCTCCAGATTAATTTTAATTTATTGCAGTATTATTATTGCCTTAACAAAACGATTATCATAGGCCAAATTGAGTTACCGTGCTGTGATTATAAGTCTTTTTTCACATGTCCTGCTCAACAAAGACCGTTAATGATTGGGAAAATCCATTATTTGAAATGAATGGCCTTTAAAATTAAGAGGAAAAGAGGATAAGATCTTCCACAGGTGGAAATTAGTTTGGGTTTGGTTTACACAAAGTTAGGCTATGCACGCCCAAGATTAAGAATGTTTAGAACTGGATTTCTGAGGTCTCCCAGCTATCTTTTATACTGAGAGTATAACTGCCAAGAAGGAAAGGAATTTAATGGATTTTACTTTATAGCTTAGGCTTATGCTTTTCCTCTGAAATGGCTGGACTATTTCTCCCCTTGGCTGGGGGATTTCTTTCTCATAATATCATTAAAACTTAAGTTGCTCCATTTCTTTTGTGTTGACTGAGATGCATAGATCTATTTTTCTGGACGTCGCAAATTGCTATGATGTTCTGTGAGAGAAATATCCATGTATCCTCACTATACATCCCTTGACCTGATTATTAATGGTATTGATGTGAGCAGGGAGACTACAAAGGTAAATTAAAACTGTCTTCCAGATTGTTTCCTTAGCTGACATGCAGTGGCTGTCAATTCCTATGTCCTAAAGTGCTATCATATGTGCTTGCTTTGGAGCCAGAAGAACCTTTTCAAAGTTGGACAAAGATCAGCAGTCTAAAAAGTGGGCAACAGAAAAATTTAGGCTTCTAAACAAGGAAGGTGGAAAGATGTGATAAAAATGAGTTGCGTAGAGACACCAGGGTTAAGAGGAACAAGGAGTGACTCCCATGTGGCAGCAGTGCTACATGGATCTCTGATCTAGAATCAGACTATTCCTTTGTGGGTGAATCTAATTGATGGAATCCACACCTAAATACCTGCTGGAAAATATACCTGTGAAGAAATCTTAAAACAAGTGGGCACAACTCCTGACATACTATAAAAAGCTGTTTCTTTAACACATATGCTTACTTTGATGGCAGTGACATGTTCTTGACTGAAATAGGATTTTAGCCTTGTTTGGTGAATTAAAGTGGAAGACATATTTGAGTTTTTATAGAAGTAGTAAAAGATTAAAGTCCTCTAAATTTGGGGTACACATAGGACCCTTATGACTACTTCTGGCTCATGTTTTTACTTGATATAACCACCCATTCTTTTTCAAATTGAATAACATCTTTGCTTTTAAATAATTGAAATTTCTGTATATTCAGTAGTGCAAAACTGAGAAAAAAAAGGGCAGTTCAATAAAAGTCCTACACACCACAAAATCCACAATGCTTTTCTTCCCTTTTTCCGGCTCTTCCATTACTATATTACTTTTTTTTTCCTTTGCTGTATCCTGATTCTCCAGTGTGGAGACTTTCAAATGAAAGTTAACAGATGCTGTTCCGCACAATCTGACTGCTCCTGAGGGGAGCTTGTTCCCACCAGACGTTTTACAACATCTGTTTGAAGCTGACTTCGCGCTCCTTCTGTTCCATCTCAAATTGGAAGCCCCGATGAGAAGAGATGAGAAGGTACATGTACTGAGGCAGGGCTTTGATCCGCGATGCCACACACTGACTGACATTTCCACTTACATTGAAACATGCTGCTCTCAGATATACGGTAATAAACAGGACTGTTCAGCTGGCTAACAGAGATGCTGTTGAGACAGCAGAGAAAAAATACCACCTTTGTCCACAGAATAGTCTTTTCAAAAATTTAAAACTCACAGATATATTACATTGTATATACAGTCTGGTTAATTTTTTGTCTTTTATTCACATACATCATGTAACTTTGTGATTTTATTGATATAATAGCATTATTTCTCTCTTTGGCTGACTGGAGTTCCTAGGCAGCATTTCAGGTTTTTTCCCTATTCCAAATTTTATCACTTAAAATTATGCTGTTATAATGTGCAAATATAAAATTGTCTTCATTAGAGCAATGCAAACCTTTCTGTTTATATTAATCTTGTCATCCCAACAATTTGGTCTTTCTGTTCTTAATTAAAAAACTCTTGCTTTTGAAGTGATACATTCAATGCTGTCTCTTTAAAAAAATAGGGAAACAAACATACACATTTTTCAGAGGGGAGAGGATATTGCAAAATTGTTTTCACAATTGTTCAATGCATCTAAAAATATAACATTACAGAAACAAAGAAATTGTTTCAATTCAGTGATATAATACTAGCAGATCTGAAGTTAACTCGTAACTTTATCTGCTAATATTAATGAACAGGGTTCTCTAGCTCTCTCTTTTTTAACATGTTATCTTTTGAATTCTGGTATGGGAGAATAATGACATTTTATGCAGCATTTAAAAGGTTTTAATAGGATATAACTTATTTTCCTTTTCTGAAAATTGTATGTTTTCTTATTTTAGTCTATAGGCAGAATGCAGTAGAAAAATGTTTAAAATCTTAATTTATTCTAAGCATTTTAAGCAACAGTGCTGAAAGTACATAAAAGCTCATATACTTTGAAAATCAATAGGAATTTTACTCATAGACTTCTCCCTGCCCAGTGATCATGTCATCTGTCATTCAGTCCTGGCTCCTCAAGGTTTCATATGATGTTAAATCTCTAGTCCTTTGAGGTCATCTTTCAAAGTGGTAGAGTTGGCAAAGTAATATATGCGATAAGATTTCAGTGATTGTCCATGAAATTCTCTATATCTATACTGAGAATATGTCTCCCATTTAGATTTGGCTTGTAACGTTTGAGATAACGTGACTACACTCTGCAGGAGTGACAAGAAAAATGTAATTGGGTGGAGGGAAGAGCAAAAATGTGTTGTCAGAGTCCAAGAACAAGCTTCTGGGAGACTCAATTAAATGTCATAACCAGCTCAGACATCGTATCTGTTAAAAACACTTTGGAAGGGAAATGAGGAGAAATTTTTCCTTCCTTGCTGAACTTGAAATATCTCACAGGGATATAATTTGGGGTTTTCAGTAAACATGAAGAAAATATTAATGTACTACTATGGTCTAGTTTAGTCTAGTCTTTCTTTTCTAAGATCAATCATCTTCCTCACTTATTGTCTACTTCATTGTGTTCTGTTAGTGGCTGCTGGAAACAGGGCTTAGTCAATGAAATAGCAGTCCCATCATGCCCATAAGAGTAACAATGCTTTCCAGACTCAGTTTTTGAACTGCTTCTAGTTGAAGCATCTCTTTAAAATTGTCTCCCAAAAAGTTTGAACACATCCTCAAGGCTTCCCAGTTGCTTGTGTACTATATTGGTGCATCACATGATGGTGATTGAGTATCTACTTGAAGATCATCACTCGGTCCCACTATGGTGGGCACTAAGGGACACTAGGGCACTAAGGGAAATCTAGTGAACTTTCTTACTTTGACCACAAACTAAATAATTTGGCACAGTGATGTCTCACCAGATCAGTAGTGCCAAATCAGTGAGCCAGGCAGGGGAGTTTGCTCCAAGATGTGAGAACCTGGTACAAGAGTTTCTAATATTTTAAGCTTCTAAAATTTGCTTTCTGTCTCTTAGGAAAGAATCTGAAGTTGGGTTTTGAAAGCACCAAACACTTTAGTCTAAGTATCTGACAGAATGAGGCCCAAGGGAATTTCTCCGTCTTCTTCCAGACCTTTTGTGAATTCCTATATGATGGCAGACAGAAAGTTTGGTATCATCTTCTCTGTGAGATTCAGCTTTCAAATCCATAGCTCCTTCGCTTCCTAGATGGTTAGCTCCAAGAAAGATTGGTCATTTAGACAGTTTGGTCACATCGCTTCAGATTCATGGTGGTAGGTCTACTGTCAGTGACATGAATGAATGACTTCAATAAAGAAGTACAGTGGAATAGTATCTTCCACAAACCTATTTGTACCATATGTTGTGCCCCAAAATACTGTTTAGTAGAACCCCCAACCTTGGAACCTTCTGTTTGTTATTAGTAACATTTGCTTTCAGTTCCTCATCATTTTTTTTTTGTGGGATGGTGGGGGGGAAACACAGAATATCTGAAAACAATAACTCTTGTTCATTGACATAAACCGGCTGTCAGTTCCTTGTGGGACCCGTGCTGATAAAAACCAGGGAAAAACTATTTTATTTGCAATGTAAGGAATTTTAGCCTGTGGAGATTTTTAGTTCAACAGCAGTAAAGGTAGGGACAGCAACCAGTGAGGCTGTTAAAGGTTACATTCTCTCCCACCCTCTCTTTTTCTCAGTCCCTTGAGTCATAATTAAAACTCCAGAAAGTGAGAAGCTGTTACTAATACTAACATACAGTTTGGCACAACAGAATCATGCATTTACTGACTTGTGGTTTTTATTTAATTTCATTTTTTATAAGTCAAGCTGAATTTTTACTTTACTATTTGGTTTACAAAAGGCTTTTTCTGAATCTGGATCTTTTAATTTGATTTGAGAGTTTCCCAGGTATAACAATTATGGAAACAAACACCTTGTTCAGCAGCTTGACAATAATTGTCTCCTAATGAAACAATTAGGCACTTTAATCAGATGTGAATTTAGTGTCTTCAAGCTGAAAATGCTGGAGATGGTCCCTTGTGCTTTGTACTTCTTAGAATTTCTCCCAAGAGAGTAACTGGACACAGAGATGAGCTAATTACCCTTCATATCTTTCGAGAGATTTGAAGGAGTGGTTGCATAATACTGATATTTATACACCATATTTCCCAGGCCTGAGACACTACACAAGGTTACTTAGAAGACCCCTACTCAGACAAGATTTACTGAATTTGTTGGGTAAAGATTGAGCAGGAGTCTCAGTCTCAGTTTGAGATCTTGTAATACTGCTTTCATCCATTTCCTTAATGCTCAGAAATGTTTTGTGACACATTTGTAAGAAGGAACGTCTATCAAAATGGGGGTTCTCTGAGTATCTGTCAACGAGTTATATTTGCAAGTCTTTATAGCTAGTCATGTCTTAAGTGACTACTCACGGGTTTTGGACATTCTTTGTCAGCAGGTGATTATTTTTGTAAGACAAGTTGAGGTGGAAGGGTATTGTTCAGTCCTGAGGCTCCTCTAATGTATGAGCTTATACTTCCCGTGTACAAATACCAGTGAGGTAATTTAAACTGGACAGTGAGATCCTTGAAAAATCTCTTAACGAAGGAGAAAGAGTTATTGGCACCTGTTGGATTGCTATTGCCATTTCTTAAAATACCTAGCCCCTTTTAAGGTCATCTTAAACATCCAGTAAACTACTGGCCACCCCTGACCTTGCAGTCTGGTGTGATTTCAGCTAAGGGTAATATGAACTGGTAGATTTAAAAAGAAAGTCTCCCTCCTGCTGCAGATAGATTTCAGTGCTTAATACACATTTCCGTGGTCTTACTTCCCCCCCTTTCTTGTCTATGGGATGAACTGCATTTGGTCTCAGAAAGCCTAGATAGCCTTGGACCTCAGTTCACCTGAGGGTGTACTTTTCACAATGGATCTCAATTTTTCTTGCATACTACAGTCACAAAGTTTAGATCAACCATTCCTTGTACCCTGGTTTGGTGTTGCTGTGCAGGGCATGAATTACTACAAGGCAAGCTTTTTCTTGGACTTACTGCGAGACCTTTTGCCCATGCAAGAACCCAGATATGCAGATGAAAAAAGAACAGCATCACTTGAAATATACTATAACAGTACTTCATCAGCTGCCATCCCCACACTATACCTTAATGTTGCTATCTCTCCAGTGTGACACCAGAAATGTAAATTGCGGAGAAAGCTTTCTCAGTTTTCATTCAAAGGATGGCAGACAAGGGCTGAGTCTTCTCTGCAAAGTGCAAATAACCAAAGACTATTGAATCAAGCTGCTTGCAGAGAACAAGATATTGCAAATTGTGAAATCAAAAAGTACTTCCCCTCTAATTGTCTAGATAACATACCAAAGTGTATCTGTTGCCATATTTAATAAGGCAGAACTGAAATTTTGCATTCAATTATAAGACAGCAGCCTAAATATAAGTGCTTTTTATTAGCTTAGCCAATAAAATTGGAAAAGAGAATAGAATTACTTGAGAAATTTACCTGTGCTGTTGCTTCTTGGAGCACTATTTTCTTGTGCTCATTTTCTACAAATATCCATTCATCCATTTTTAATAAGAGTGAAACTCAGACCAGGATACCAACTTAAAGATGCATTTTTGCTATCCTAGGGAATGTTTATTTTCATTTTGAAACAAAGTGAACTTTACTATCACAGAATATTTTAAATTCAAACAAAAAATCTCAAATGGTGTATTGACACAGTGCACTTGTTTCTAAAACCTCAGAAGAAGCCAAATAAGTATCCGTACTGAGTAAACAGATTATTTACTTTCTAAGTATTTTTAGCTTCTGGTACTGCTCCCACTTTGGTCTCTGGTTTCTTGATTGTTGAATCCTGGGGGTAGGGTCAGAGAGCCAGATGTTCACTCTTGCTTTAGGTTGGGAGTTGGGAGTACTTCTTTCATGTCTTCATGGTTTGTGACCTGTAGACACTGCCAGAATATAAATAATAATAAACACGTTGATGTGCACCTGGTGGAACTCCTCTGAAAACAATGAGGTTATGTTAGTATAAGGTAAAAATTAGGCTGATTATTAGCCTTAGAGGCATCCTACACTTTTATATACCTGTAAATATTATTAACAGTTAATATCTGGGTAGTATTCACAGCTATGGTCCTGTAGTGCAGCTGCATGAGCTTTTTCTAATGCTTTTCATCTTTATCCATGTCAAAATGCTATTTAAATATATGCCACCATGAAGGTTTATTAGTACATCCCTGATACTGTTGAGCACCTTCTTATTTTGTAATGCAGAAGCGTTATACATGGCATTCTCTAACGCCATTTACAGTAGTACATCCCAAACTCCCAGGCCTGTTCGTCTACATGCCGTGATGGGAGATGGTGCTTGGATTGACATTCCAACACCTTTCTTGTCCATACAGTGAAGGTCTAGCATTGCCAGCTGACACTTTCTTTTCACGCTGGAATTTAGTCGTTATAACTCAGTCCGTTTGCACGTCTCAGGTTCTATTTTTAAATACTGCTAATCCTCAGTGAAGTGTCGGTCTCCATCTGGCCTTACAAGGGTGTGCAGTGGCGAGGGAGGTGTAAGGAACCTTCCCAGACCTCGTGCAGTCCTCCTGAGAGCCAGGCGTAATCACTACCTTAAAAGAGGAGCCAGGCAAGATGCTCTTGTCTTGTCTCCCCCAAGACGGCAGCGGTTGGAGGAACTGTGCCCCACCATGTCCCACGTGTCCAGAGGGAGAATGATCCCTCTCTGAAGGACACTCCTCAAATAGCAATGTGAATTTAGCACTCCCTTGTACCACAAGCATTGTCTGAAGTGTCCAGCTGGACTTTGAAGTGGTCAGATACAATTTTTTTTTCCCTTTTCTAAAATTGTGAGGGTCCTCACTGTGTGTCCTTTCCCTCAGGTTTGCAGTTCTCAGTTCACTCAAGGAAATTAGGGCTGTAGTCTGTGCAGACCTAGCCTTGCATTTGTTGCATCTTTCACTAAACAACAGGAAAGTAGAGATAAAAGAGTGGAAGTCAGGGTTCAAGCTGAGCAGCCTGAGCTCTGCTGAAATGTGTGAGGAAACAGTCTTTTGCCTGTCGGAGGGATATTGTTTCTGCTGGAAAACCCTGTCAGGAGGGAGTCAGGCCACCAAGATGGGGGCACTTAAGCAAACAGAAAACTTCATTTAGGAGAAGCCTACTCTTGCTTTTATTTTATGTGGTTTTGCAATCTGTCTCCTCCCCCAGCTCAGTGAGGATGTGGAAGGAGGCTTTCCTACTACAGATTTCTCTGGCTGCCCAGCTGCTGTTGCATCCAAATAAACCGTGAAGACTGGAGGGCTGGTTTTACAGTCTTTTGAAATAGCTGACAGGATCATGTCTTGTTGCTCCTGGGAACGTTAAAGACCCTACAGTTAGGGAATTATGTTACACTTTCCAAAGAGGGTTAGTATGTGCTATCACTTCCTGGTGAATGCCCATGTTTGTTAAGTAGCCAGCAGAAATCTGACTGCTAAAGCTTGAAGAGGACACAGTTTCCGTGTGCTTTTGCAATTAAAGTAGCTGAGAATGACGTAGCCTTGTGAAGTTTTTATTAATCTTCCATTTACTTCCTTTACTGTCTCCTGTTACATCTTAAGCAGTCCAACTAGGTCTGTAATGGTGTTATTTTGGCAAGGCAAGGCAAGGCAAGGACTTTGGCTAATGGCAGTTGGAAGAAGGATGGTGGTTTGGAGATACATAAAGAAGATCTAATCAGTAGTGATACCAAACGTATCAGCAAAGCTGGTCTTGTGGGAGATATAGTGACTATGAGGCATCATGCTTAGTGTATTGAAGAGACCCAGACAGCTGACATGCCTCTAGGTTTAAAAGCCTGTATCCATTAACATTAACCTTTTGTGCCCAACATGTGCAATTAACTTTTTCTTTCAAGTTAGGATTTGCAATTAAATGGTTTTTCACCTCTCTCTCTATTTGTATATGTTAGGGCCCAGTTTCCATCTTGTCCCTTACTGTTGACCTTTCAAGACCAGCTGGGGAATTCTGCCGCTCATCTGCCATGTGTTACATGCAAAGCCTAAGAACGAGGGTCATTGCATCCTGTGCGAGTTAAATGAGTTTATTTTCCAATAAATATCTTTCCACGTATCTTGAGAGAGTCCAATTTTTCCATTACTCACTTGCACTGATACTTACCGGGGTGGTAAAGGCTGTGGTACTTGTGCACTTATGTTGATGTTGTTTTGCTTTATTTGCTAGCCTCAGTTATGGTATTTCCTTGAGTAATCTTAAGCTTGTATGAAATCGTCCAGGTTTGGACCTGAATGAACTGTGGTCATTATTATCTCCATCAAATCACATTCAGTGGTGAGTAGCACATAGTATTTCCAAAGAATCACTTTATTTTTTCATTTTTAACAGCAGAAATTAGAAAAGGAAATAATTGGCACTCTGTATATGAAGAAGCTATTAACATTTTTTTTCTTGTTTATTATTTTACTTTATTATTAGAGAAAGAAAATATACTATACATTTTGTTTTGCAGGAAATTATATAGGCAGTAAAAGTCCGTGAATGAAGAAACACGTTTTGCAGTAAATTCTCTGCACTTCTATTTCATTTTATGATGTTTTTTATTTCGCGTCCAAGAGTACTCCTCCTGAATTCAGGGAACTATAGGAAACCCACCCACTGGCAATTTAACCTGTAAAAATTGTCTTTCTGCAAGTGAAAAAAAAAAAAAAAAAGAAAAAAAAATTGGCATGCTGGCTATTTTATATATATTGTTTCTGTCTCCAAGATTATTCAGTCGTATCCTGTCAAACTTTGATTTTGTTTTGCTTTTTTTTTTTTTCTCTATTAATTTTGTAATACATGTCTGCTACTATTCTAAAGAAGGGAATGAGAGCAAAACCATTTATGTGCTTGGAAGATCAATCAAGAAATTTGCAAAAAACCATGAGCTATACCTATAGATGTATAGATGTTTTTTTTTTAAAAAAAAAAGTTAAGGAAAAAGGTTAGCATTAAATTGGTCAAATGAAATAAGACAAAACCAGTCTGGAGGTGGGAGTCTGTAAACTAAATAATTCTAAAATAACGGCATGAAATCATTTAACACTATTTTTGTATGGTTTATCTCAATGTTTATATAGCAAGCTTTTATTGACATGTCTGCTTATCTAGGTAAGACATCTTTATATGGCTTAATTGCCTTTTTACCAGTTGTCCTTTACACTACCATGTGACATATTTTTGACCTTCTGTTATAATCCTGTTTGATGCTTATCTGCAAGTATTTCTTCTTCTCATTTAGAAAGTCTAATTGGGAGGTGACTGCAATCTTTTCTTTTACTTCATAGTGATTTTACTCAAATGTTCAGGTTGCTTTTTCAGGGTTTTCTTATAGCTGTTTTCTTCATTCAGTCACTCTAGATTATGCTAATCGGGTAATCACAGGTATGGAATTATAGAACAGAGGGATATTTTATTGGAATCCAGAAAAGAATAAGGATTTGAGTTTTGCATTTAGTTGAAGTCTTTACACACCCCTTTTCTATTACTGTGCCTTAGTCTGTGGTTCCAATTCATTTAATATATCATAAGAAAAAAAATACTTCCATGTTCTGCTCCTCTTAGAACCACATGCATTTATGAGGCTTTGAGCCATCATGCCCCTTCACATTATTTATGACCTGAAGAAAGCATGCTTATTTAGAAAGTTATGCGACTTAGATGACAAACCCTGTTCAGTATCCAAAAAATAAGCTGTGGAGACAGAAGCATTTTTATTTAAGAAATAACATATTTGATAGAATATTTTACTGAATTTCTGAAAAAATCTCGTTGTTGAATTGAGTTAAAATCAAAAAAGTTTGCGACTGCATACAGAAGAAATGTATATGAAACTGCAGAATCCATTTACATATGCAGTTACCTCAACCCTGCCTACAGGGCTCCATCTGTGCTTGCAGTGAAACGGGGAATTAGCAAGCCTCTATATCTTAGCGCATGTGCAACAGGTGGAGGTTTGACCCAATCAGTTACACATGTGATATTAATACAAGTTGGACTGCGCATTGAACTCCTTACAGGAGTAGGAGATTTATACTTCTGACAAAGATGTATTTCTGGGTGAATTATAGTGTGGTTCCTGCCTAGGTTTTATTCTTTGCTTTTATTGTGTGTCAGACTTCTTCCTTTTGCACTCTGGGACAGCCGTGTAGCTGGCCCTGCTACTTTGCCTGTTCCTTTTTTCAACCCTACAGGTAAAAGTTGATGTTGTGTTGATGGTTGAGTGTCTGGCCTGGGGCATAAGGCAGAAAGGAATGGTATTTCTCCTTTTTCCCAACACCCTGCCCTTGGTTTGGGTTGAGGTGAGGTTAGGGTATGAGCAAAAGAGCCTCGCAGAAAATCCATCTGCCACTCTGGTATTCAAACAGCATAGAGCAGTGGGAGGTTTTACGCATAAGTTTTGGCTGTCCACTCCATCTGATGTGAGGAACTTATTTTGTTCCCAGCCGCTCACCTTCATTCCCTTCAATTATTTAGTATTATATAGAGCAAGCCCTGTGTAACTCCTCTGTGGCACAGCAGATAGTAGGCCACTCAATATCAACAGTTTTCAATCTGGATTGAGGGGAATGTTGTACCTAATTTATCTATAGAAGGATTGCGTGAAGAGAAAAAGTTATCTAAACTGGTACTTAACATTGAGAATAAAGTCCTAATCATGAGTCTTAATGATGGAGTAAGAACATAATTGCCACTCTAGGTGGTGTGGACTTCAAATGTAATCTTGCAGAGCCCTGCCAAAGAGCTCCTAATACCAATACAAGGATTTGACTTGTAGTCAATTGACATTCAGCCAGTTTTGACTCAGAGGGTAGAGTGCTACTGACTGAATTGTTAACACTGAGCAGTTGGGTTTTCCTAAGAGGCCACTAAGCCAAAAATGTGATCTTGCACAGCAATGCAGTACCTAATGAAACACGATGAAATCATAACTTCATATGCTGTTATTTCCTCGAGGCTGATAACTTTTAGGATTTAGTTGGACATCAGATCTGGACTTTCTAGGCTATGAATTGTGATGACTGAAAGATTTACTTTTTCAGTATTTACATCTGTTGCCCAACTATGACTGTTATCTGCAAGCTGGGAACATCCAAGCTGCGGTTCACATTACTTTGAAGAGGCTGGCTGAGCTCCTGTCAGCTCCGCAGGCTGTGCCACATGGAGGGCGAGCCAGTTGTCCATACTAACTTCTCTGCTGTTATTACTATATTGCTTACAGAGCCTGACCTATGTAGCCTCAAACCAACTCGGTGTACTCTGTGAGCTACAGCCTGGGGAGCAGAGACTTAATCCAAGACTATGGTGAGAACTACTTGGATCAATCCCAGTTCCAAAAGAATTAAAGTCTGGCATCAGTGTAGCCTTTTACCTTCAAATATTTACTTTTAAGGCCAAGTTCTTTGCCATGTCTAAGCTACTTCTTTCCTGTCATTTTATGACATGTTTTTTCAGCTATGAGTGCACATGAAGCTTGTGTGTGAGTTTTGTGTACTAACATGTATTCAATACCTCTTTCTTTGTAAGGATTCCCCATCCATGCAGTGCAACCTGTTTGGCAGCTTAGGCTTTTTTTCCACACTCTGAGGAATAAATGGCTAGTGTGAAGGATCAGTGGAACACTGATCTTCAAGTGCAGCTTGCCAGATTAATAAATAAATGATCTAAAATAGAACCTCAGCTCATAGCTCTCACTATTTCACTTCTTGCCCCGGAAGGTCTGGTTTGGACTGTGTGTCTGTCTCATGTTATACTGATGGTGGGATAGTTTGTTTTCATTTGAGGCTCTGAGTTTTCGCTTGAATAATTCATTTTGCAAAATTCTAGCTGGCCAGTCTCCTGTATAATATAGTGGAACCAATCAGCTATCTTAAACCGGCTGGTTAGATATATCCTGGCATAGCTCTTAGTGCAGTCACACACTCATTCACTGCAATATTCTGGGAGATGTTTTTATTGCTTAATTATGTTTGTAAATCTCTTTGTTTGCGCACACTGATTGAGCAGAATGATCAACTGCTAGTTATAATTGCTGGGCCATTTACTGAGCAGGTATAATAGCCTGGCATACGACTCTCTCATGCTTTTAAATCAGGTACTGCTGACATCATTCACTCTGCACCTATCACCTCTTTAATGAATAGACACAAAATAAGATACGTGGACAGGACTGTGTCATGTGCAGCTTGAGCACTGCCAGTAGTTACGGCTAATGAAATACAATTTTCTGGCTTACCACCATCTCTGCAGGCAGTTACCTGCATGCTTCCCTGTACTGAGATATATTGATTATTTTATATACTGGGAGTCCAAAAGTAAGCCCAGCTTCAAAGACTGCAACAGAACATTTTGCAGCCATGGATAACAATGGCTGCCCATTTCTATACATAACACTTTTGGAAATACTTCTCAAATGTGCCCCCTTGTCACGCTGGGCCCTGATCACTTGTTGCTCTGTGCCTAATGTGTGTACCTTTTCATATACCTCTTCTATATATCTTCACTATGAAAGATTGTTCAGATCTCACAGCTGTGCTGGAGGGCTCTGGCATGCACCAAAAAGAGCACGTCTGCACTGATTCACACAGAAATGTAGAAGACGGTATCAGATAGACAGCTAGATGAGGTCTAGCCTGCTGGCCCACAAGCAGCTCATAATGCTCCCAGGAGGACTTAGGCTGGGTTTCTCAGGCTCCAAGCTGATTAAAACAAGAGGTAATGTTAAGGCCATATCAAGTCTCATTTCTGGGGTTAGGGGAAGAAGCTGACAGCTGTCTTGCAACTGGAGGTAAAAGGGGCACAGACAGCAGCCGCAAGTATGGGAAAATCAACTTTAGCGGGAGATAGTAAAGAACGAATTAAATTCTATTATGCCTGTGTTTTTCTTCAGGGCGTGCATATATTCACAAAATAGTCATTACATTTCTGAGTAGACTGTAAAGGTCAGAATTAGGCAGAATTATGCTGTACTTACTGTCTCTAAAAGTAAGGCAGTGGTGCTAAAAAAATTTTAAGTATAAATAATGCTAATATGCTGAACACTTAGTGTTGTAGAAGACACATGATCTAGACAGCCCCTGTCCTAAAGACCCTGAAAGCAGCATCTGACACAAACCAGACAGAAATCACTGGGAATAACTAGGATACATACTTACATGTGGTGATGTTTTTGTACTTTATGGTTGTGATTAGGATTGTTACAGGACATCCTTTTGAAAATAAGTAATCTTCATGGTTTATCTCTGGGCGTCATGTAAAGGTATCACTTCTTTCTGAGGGATGTGGCTAAAATGAGGCAAAGTGTTAAGGAGTGGAAAGCAGGCACTGGTTTGGGGAACTACAGACATACTTGTACAGAAAGTAGGCTTGGATATTAGTGCTATTGGTGTATCATAAAAATAGAGATAACTGTCCCTGTAGAAATACAAGGAAATCATCACAATAAAATCTCAACCCCATCTCTTAAGTTTGCAAAACTCATATTTGAAAATTGTTGAAGTCTTTCTTCCTTTTTAGAAGTCATAGAAAACTCAGATCTGAAAATTTCCCATGACATGGTGGTTTTGCAATCACATTTTTTTTTCCAACAACTCTTCTCCTAAAATGTCATTGTTATATTGCAAAGTGCCTGACAGCAGTTACCAAAACTCTGTGCAGAATTTTAAAGCAGGTACTGAGGCCTGTTGAAAATGTATGAATGGGATCTTATGCTCAATTTATATCATGGTAAGTCCTGTAAGGTGAGAATCTTTTTGAGAATTTGTAGTGCTGAATCTGAGGAATGGATGAAGTTCAGAGGCCTTTCAGAAAGGATATTCATTCTAGAATGCCTAAGATGTGAAGCTAGCAAATCCTGTTTGCCCGACTTCATGATTACATACTTTCTAAAAGTTTCGTGAGTTTAATCAACAGGACTTAGACAGAAAGTTAAGCATCTCCGAATTTGATCCCTTGTTTTTTCTTTTTCTTAAAAAATTGGTGCTTAACTTTCTTTCTTTCAACGAACTGTATGATACAGCTCTTCAAAAAAAGTACATTAAATTAACTGTAGTGATAAGTCGCTTGCCAAAGACTTACTCATTTTTGGAAAGTATTATTTCCTAACTGATTTGCTAGTGTCCTTTAAATTTTCTGCTCTGAAGACTGCTTTCATAGGTAAATTCAAGATTGTGTGGCTGCCATGAGATTATTGTACAGTTTGCAGTTAAGGATGGGCTGAAGTCACTCAGGCTGTAGTCCTGGTTTTAACTCATCACCCATATAGTCCAGGTTTAACTGCCAGAAAATGAAGCAATGCATTGCATACTGTATCATCTCCTTAATTATCTTACCTGGTCCTTTAGCTGACTACATAATGGAAAAGAGGAAGAATATTGACTGCCACTTCTTTCCACTAACCTATTTCTCCTTGTCTACTTACTCTATAAAATGAAGTGCCTTGAGATGCTGAAAATGAGTGCAACATCTTGAACGTCCTTTGTAGCAGGGAGATCAGTAGTTGCTCTGTCAAGTTACAGGGACTTAGAAAGGTCCATAAAACACTTCTTTCTTCATCGTGTAGTTCACTAAAGTCATAGTGAAATCTAGAATCATTCCACTAGTTATTAAACAAACTTTTTTAAACAAAGTCAGCTCTTTTAAAAATAAATGTATTTACAAAAATGAAATCCATAACCGAACCATTGGATCTAAAGATTAGTTGCTAGTGTAATGGACTGTTGACACTAAGAGAAAAAATTATTTTGACTGATTTGAGTGTAAATTTCTACTGTACTTTCCATGCACTTCTATTATGTATTTCAGGTCCCAAAACACTTTTCAAACTGCAGCTCAGATTTGCATGCTTAATTTAAGATCCCTTTGACATTGAAATATGAGTAATTTGGTGCTGCAGACTCTGTAATAGGATCACGATTAGCATCACCAATGCTCCAAAGTACCATACATGACAGCTAGTAGGTATTCAATGACTATTAGGAATTTTAGGAGAACTTACACCAGAGAGTGTAAATTCCTGAGCTGGATCTGAGCTGTGGTATCACCTAGGCTGTCTCAGCAGAGGGCCGTAACCATGGAGTCTACATATATGAAAAATGTATTTTTCTCAGGAATAAAATAAAGCAAAAAATTTCAGTGGGGAATACCTGACTTCTTGCTCAACATCCAACAGTATTGCCCTGTCAATTTCCTTCTGGGCTGAGGAGTTTTTCAAAGGTTCTGTCCTCTCCCCAAATTTAGTAAAATATTTTTAAACATCCCTTACCCACACTGTTATTAATATTGATGTGGGTTCTTTAGAGATCAGAGATAGACTCTACTGTCTAGTGGACAATGTAGATGAAATGTTTTTCTTCCTACTTTAGTATCTTTTCTGATAACGTAGTGTCTTTCCTGATACTGTGCTCTGAAAGCACAACAAATGTTTTTGCCTAGTCTATGCATGTATGAGGCTGATTGATGTGGCTTGGATTTCTAGCAGAAGCAGATGTGAGGAATGGGAAACACTGCTGATGAGAACTGTTGCCTGCAGGGATGGGATGTACATGTTCTGGGGATAAAGGAGTGGCTAAGCTGCTTCCTTAAAAGGGAAAGTGTACCCTAAAGTGATTTTCACAAGCTGTCATCCTGAAAGGAGTCATGCCTCATTTAGGAAATAGATCTTTAAAAGCAAGGTACGTGGGGAAAAGAATACGCCTTGGACTTTACAGAGTATTAAAGAAGCTGGAACAGGGCTGAGAGACTGACTGTTGCTTTGAAGAACTTGGGAGGTTTTGTCACCAGTGGAAGTTTCATGGAGGCTGTAAGAAATCTTCCTCTCATGAAAATTTGGTGCTCCAAATGTGGAGTTATTTAGCAAACCTTTGAGAATAAGGAGGACCTTTCTCTTTACTGAGTTGCACATTGACATGGTGTATGCTTCAGAGAAAGTATTTACAGTGATGTTATGCTATGGGTGTAACTTCACTGCAGAGCGCAGTGGGAAAGGGTGGTACCCAGTTCTTGAAAAACCAGCAAGTACAAGAAATTGGAGTTTTGGAAAGGAAGATTCTTGTTTTAACTGAGATGTATGTTGAAGCGTGGAAGCACAGTCACTAATTTGTCAGTACAGAGTTGGTCTTCTACATCCATGTTAGCCATTTCATACACATTAGAAGTATTTTAGGTATGCTGGCCTCTTTGCTTTTGCAGAAGGAGCAGGCAGTGGCATTCCCACGCACAGACTCCATCACTGCCTGCGCAAGTGACTGCCCACAAAGCTGCAGAAGCACCAAAGGCATGTGTGCTTATCTGACTGCTTTGGTGTCTTTAAAGGGTTTAGTCTGACTTTCCACAAGGAGGTTTCCAAAGCGCATATTCTGGTATTCTTTGTCCTGATTTTGAGGAATTTTTTCTCCCGCCACAAGAAGGGTAAGGCTATTCTGTAGGACAAATTGCACACATGTTGAGAGGGAGGAAATCAGCTCAAGGGCTCATGAACAACAGAATATTACTGAAGTGAGCTTGAGTGACAAAACCAAGAACTTGTCTTGCACATTTTTGGTTATTTTGTTTATATTAATAAGCAACCAATTGATTTATATTTCCAATCACATTTAATGCTGACTGGACTCTGTTTTTCTCTCTGGTCATATTTATTTTTGTGTTGTCATTTTTGAATTGCTACCCTTTTTATGTTATGAGCTTTCCAATGCATGTTGTAAGATAAGCATTTGTGTTAAAAGCAAAGGAAGAATCCCACATGCCTGTATGTGTGTATATAAAATACTCTGAGAAAAAGAAAGTTGTGAGCAAATGATAGTTGCCCCTGAAACAACAGGCAAACCAGCCAGCTGTGAAGGAAACTAACATGATGTACTAAAGCAGAAACACAATATAATGGGGAAATGCGGTTCTTTGTTCAGATCCGTTTCCTATTAACACTTATAATGTTATGCTTGTGCATGCCATCCCCTGAGGACCACTTGGTCAGCCTTAAATGAATAACAGTGGAATATTTAAAAACTGCTAGATGCATAAAACTTCTGTGCACCCTTAGTCTGTTGTGTGTATGTGTTCCTTTTAGAGGAAATCTGAGCTATTTATTGCATGGAAGTTTAAGTTAAAATGCTGTTGTGTTGCCAGGGGCCAGCCACTAATAGTGATTTTAAAAGGTGAGAGCAGAGTGAGATTAGGGCAATTTGAGCATGATACTTAAGGTCTCTCTAGCTATTAGTGAAGGAGAAAATTTTTAGTATCAAAGGAGGGGAAATAGACATTGTACTGCTACTCGGCTGGGCTGGTAGCAGTGAGAAAGGCTGCAAACTGGATACCCTGTTGAAGTCATCTGTTTCTTTGCTCTGTAGGGTACTGAAGCAGATGCTAGTCAGGTGTGTGATGGAGGTTCATGGGGAAGGCTGCTGAGAAGCACTCTTTCCTGTTGTTTTGAAGCTGAGGTGGAAGATCTAAAATAACGGTCCATATGTCAGATCTTATATCCTTTGCCTATTTTGGAGGTAGTTGTTGAAGCCAGAAGAGCAAACATTTCTCACTGATGAAAATGTGTTCAGTTGAGGGAGTGTGGGCATGCACATGAAAAGATAATGTGGAAAATTGTAGGAAGAGCTGTTTTATTGACTACTGTAGGTGCAGAACTTCCCCCTGATATAAAGAGGTCATAATTTCAGGTATTTAAGCATCTATCATAAGTAACTCTGAAAGAAACTGAATGTAACAACCCAAACTATCATTGCTACAGCAGCTGGCACTTACATTCTCAAAAAGTAACTGAGTTCGCTAACTGATAGACGGATTGCTGCACTGGGAGGATGTTCTTCTGGCTGTGGACTACCCTAAGTATGTGTGATGTTTTTGGGACTGTGCCACTCAGGGAATCACCAATGCTGCTTGATCCAGAGCTACGGGCTCCCCTGAAGGGCTCTCTGATCACCATAAGAAGATATAAATAATAGCCACGGTCTGGATATAAGTTGTTGTGAAAGGTAGAGGATTTTACTGTGTTAGATAGCTGTATGGCTTACTTAAGACAATTATTGGCCTTCCTTCTAAGGGAAAAATGAATTCATCATGTTTTCAAATAATGAAATATCATTTTGCTCTTCAGTCCTATCCTATCGAGGGAGGGAGCTGGGAGAGTTAAAAATAAAACAACAGACCATTTTAAGTGTAACAAAATTGGGATGTCACCATCTATAAGGGCAAAAGAAGTGGATTTTTTGTCTCAGCTTGTTAACTACCTTATTTATATACCTCCAAAAAGCACAGCTTCAATGTGGCTGTAATTAAGCAGAACTACTCCCCTAAAACTCTCTTACCACAAGACATTCTCTCAATGTCTCCCTGTGCAATATTTCTGAACACTCATCATGTCCATTTCTCCACCCTGAGGTCTGACTCCTTGAGACTGATGAAGTCTGAACACAGACTTCGAGGGATTTCTAATGGGATAATCAGGAGGTGGGTGTTGAGCTTCAGAACATAAGTCATTTTCAGGCCCCAGTGTTTGTTTTAAATCCTAAAGGGCACCTTAGGATTCCTAAAAGATTAGCGAACAGGGCCTCCCAAATCTGTGCTAATGCTCTTTTTTTCCGACAAAATTGACAGCGCAGACGAGAACCTGTCAGGTAAGGGAGATAAATACAATGGAAGAGCAAGCAGCAGGAGAAAAGAGAACTTGTGTGATAACGTATTCTCCCTGGATGTCATAGACCATGTGCAAATAATGAGCACACTGAAAGAAAGGCAGAACCTGGTTAAGTATTGTGTCAGGAGAGCCTGTGATCTCAGGCTATTAAATACTACAGCGCTCTTTCAGAGCATCATAATTCAAAAGGAAGGTGACAGTGTGGTAACCGTGAGCTGCCGCCTAGCATCAGGCTGGAAGGGAGAGAGGGGAGCAAGATCAGAGCAGGCTTTGGGATGAAAGGAGGTTATCTCATTTTCATAAGGAAGATCGCTCAAATACCTGCTTTGACCTCCCGTGTCGAAGCACGAATTTCAATGAAGGGATAAATGGTGACATCTCACCCATTAGCCAGTTTTTGAGGATCGGGTTGTGTTATATTAAATCATGCTTGGAAATCTCTGGTTAATACATTTAGAGAAACAGCTCTCAGGAACATCTACCTCCCTTCCTTCCTCCTTAAAACAGTAATGAATCCAAATTGCTAATAAAACATAAGAGCTCAAAGATGTTGTACACAGACCATGTTTCTAGGCTGGGTATTTTTTTAATGTCAGTTTTCCCACAGCTGTTAAAATGTTACAGTCATTAAGGTATCAAAGCTGTCTGGCCAAGAAAAGGGACTTTTCTTTCTTTAGGCTTTTGAATTGTTTGAATATTTCGTTTAGCAGGGCTCCATTCTTTGTTTCTTTCTGTGAAGAAAGTAACGCTTGTAATCTGTCTGTACTGTAAATCTCAGTTAAGAGCCATTCATTGAAGAATAAACTACGCCTTCTCCTGCGAGGCTATTTTTCTAACAAATCTGATTATGTGCCTGCAAACTAACAAAGGCAATTAGCAGATACATGTTGTCCTATCTACATTTTGAAACCGTTTTCCTAAATCGTATGAAAAATGCATTTGAAGGTTTATAAGAAATTTAATTTACTGACATGCAGGGTTTTTTTCTGCTTTGACACAGGTTGCCAAGCAAAACCCGGGGGGCTATGTTGTACTTCTGAATTAGACAAGGAATTGTTGAAGGGATTGGGGATATTTTGAAGTATATATATTTACGGCGGGAAATTAGGTCCTTTTCTCATGAGCATGGGGAGCAATCAAAGGACCAAGGATGGCTTCCCCTCTGCAGCCCCAGACCCCTGTTCTTGGCAGCCTGACCCAAAAACATGCTTTTCTCAGGGCCACATGCCAGTACTGCTCAGGCGGCGTTAAACCTTTCTTCTTATTATATTTATGTACTGCCTCTTCATCTCTTTCTAATATGACAATGATCTACCCACATGGCCTTCCCTAAAAGATAACTTGGCAAAAACTTCTTCCCCCAGATCATCTAAATTACTGAGTAACTTTATACTTTTTTGCCATTGTTCAAAAGAGAAAAAAAACACCAAACCAAGCCAGGGAAAGGAAGGGAAGTTTCAAGGGTGTTTTAAGGTGGACTTTAGGAATATATTCTCTGGGACTATGTTCACCCTTGGCTTTTTTAATGCAAGAGGCCCCTTCAGCTAAAAGGGTTATCATTTAATACCAGAACCGTAACTTAAGCTCCAAGGGGGAGACCCAAACTGCCCTGAACTCAGCAGCTAAAAAGGTACCTAGTTGGGGAGGAAGCCTCCAGGAAAAGTCACTGAGTTTGTTGAGGTCATATTTGTGCTTTAGGGAATGTCTTCCCTTTCCCCCTATTTTTGCCCTTTCCTTCTTTAAGTAAAAAATGATCTGACACTTCCCCAGATGTTACTAGATTTTTTCATTGTTCATGGCATTGCTTATTGACTCAGATGTGAAACTCAGCCCTTCTCTCTGACTTTTTGAGGAAAGAATGGTGGAAAGCTCTGATTTTGTCTATGTAAAAGAAGAACAAGAGCACAAGATTCCTTTTATACATTTTTTTTTTTTTAAATGCGTAATTTTTGCTGTCATCCCCTTAAAATCATGGCATGTTTTTTCAAGGCTATAAGATGTGATGTGTTTTAGGCTTTTGCTTTTTTTTCAGTTGGGTGGGATTATTATTATTTTAAACTTAATATAAATAGGAAGAAATCTGTAATGCCAAAGCTATAAATCTTTAGCTTTCATAAAAATTATGGAATCATTGAGCTATATGGCTGGAGGGGACTTGAAGTGTTCATCCAACCCTCGGCCCAAAGTGGGATTAAGTAACATCTACATCATTTCTGACAGAAATCTCTCTAATGTGTTTTTGACAACCTCCAGAAATGCAGAGCACAGAACCTATTCGTGTGCTTAGCTGTATTCACTTTGAGACAAGTTTTTCTTTCCCTCCTTTCTGAACCCTACTTGATGTAAGGTCCTTTTATTTTTTAATAAAAGGTCCTTTATTTTTTGGTTCTACTCAATATAGATAGGGAGAAGGATATTATTTCTTCTTTCTGTCTTCAGCAGCCTCTTGTGCATTTGAAAATATATCACATCCACCCTCTGTCTTGTCTTCTGTAGACCACTCAGCTTGCTCAGTCTGTTCTTTATCCTCTTCCAGACTTCAAAGTGTTTCTCTAGCTGTCCAAAGGTTTCTCTCTGGCCAGCCCACATTTAGCTAGGAATGGTATGTAAACTGGACATGGTCCTTCAGATGGGACCTACCAATGCAAAGGAAAGGATTCACACACCTATGTTTAAAACTGTGGGTGGATAGGGGGTAAAAAATTCACTTGGTGTCAGAGAGGACCAAAAAGCCCAGCAGCACTTATAGATCGTTCCCATTTGAAACAAAACATTTGCAACTGAAAAAGCTAAAAATAAATTCTTTCAACTTATCCAAACTAAAGGAGCTCTGCAGAGAGAGGACTGCTCAACAGCAACAACTTCTTTGTTTTTAATTGCAGAATCCATAGCATCACTAATAAACCATGACATTGTGACAAATGACCAGTCTCAGCTGAGGGATGCTGCCTGAAATCCCATTTGGTTAATTGTGTTGCACCTACCAAGGTTTCCTTTGGAGTGGTTGGTTCAGTGCTGACTCCAGGGGAAGTGTGCCACCTACTGAATCACCAGCTCCGCTTCCTGAAGCACCCTGGGATTTCCTTGGAGGGCTCCCAAATGCATTTGGCCAAGACCAACCGTGTTTAGCTTATGAGAGCAGAGCAGATCACAGCCTGAGGCTGTTATGGCTGCTAGCCATATTACTCATTGGGGATGTTTAGTCATGTATCTCTATGAAGGGAGACCATATTGCATTAAATGTCTCAAGTTAGTTCTGCATATATTATTTGTAAATCTCTTTGTGACTCTTTCTCAGTGGAAAGAGCTACATATGTATAAAATATTAAGACTTAATGGAGTGTATATAACATGTATAGATACTTCCAGGTAATTTTTATAATAACCTTTCATGTTATAGCTATATGATACAAAATGTAATAAAACAGAGGGGAAAGGCAGCCTCTTTTAAGTTCAGCTGTTTTAGTACTGAGTTACTCCCATTTCACCGTTGAAAGTCTGCTTTTGATACTTAGATATTGGTAAATTTTCACCAACATGGTTGTTTAAATCTAATAGTTGTGAGTAGTAGGATGAACACACTCCAGGTAACTGTAATTGAAATACAATTCCACTTGACTGCAGTAAGTCCTGATATTTTATTATCAGTAAATTTACAAATACTTAATGGCTTTGCACAGCACACCTCATTCTAGGTAAGCCCCTCTCCCCATCCCCAATAAATGGTTTGCAGCAATATTGTATAAGACTTCAAGTATTAGGAGAGGTTATAATCTCAACAGAGTGGTTGCTGCTATACTCTACAAGTTATTTACTCTGTAATTTTTGTAGGGGATAAGATCTAGGCAAAACAGACATCGGTAGCTGAGTATCCTCACTATAGGCTGGACTAGTATAGTTGGTCTGATTTCAAAAGTATGAATAAACCCCAAACCACTATGAACTGGCATGCTTTACACCTCTGCACATCTCTGTACAAACTTTGTTTACTTTTTTTTTCCTTTTGAAGGTACTGGTATATGCCTGGTATCATTCTCTATATATATGGTCTTTGATCCTGCCATTAACAAGCCTTTTGACTTCCCTGCTTGCAGTCTTTGCCTCATTGTACCCCTGCTTTGAGTATATACAGGAGGAATTGAAAATAAAAAAGCATTAAAGAACTGCTGGCACCTTGTGGTAAATGTTTGAAAAACATTTTTAGCAACAGTTTAGACTGTAAAACGTATGAATTCTGATTTTTTTTTCAGTCATTAATACTATTTTGATCAAAAAAGGATCCTTATTATTTTATTCCCTTTATATCCCTTCTATGACCCTTCAGTCCATTTTCTACCCGCTGCCTACAATGCTACTGGCACATGCTAAATACATGTTTCTTAAAGCAGTTTGTAAAGGTACAGTGGGCCTGGCTGTTTCCAAATGAGATAATTTTGTTTGCAAGACTACTGAGCGAGAGGCCAAGACTACTGAGCAAGAGCAGATTTGTGTGCGGGGAAAAAAATCTTAGCTCAATGGAAACATGTTTAGGCAGAGAAGATAACTCAGCTGGTCTCTTGTGCTGGTTTTGCAGCTTATTAGCTCAATGTCAATAGGCAATAGGAAGGATGTGAGTTGGGTGAGACGTGAAAAAAAGAAGAGTAGAGGTTTGGTGAACTGAGTTGGGAGTTTTTGTTCAGAGAAAAAAGAAGAATGGGACTTCAAGGGGCTGGTATTTTTATGGCAAAGGAAGAGATGGAGTGGAAGGGAGCAGAAGGACTAGGGAGGTCACAGATGTAGCCTGGAGTAGGCTGAGTAAGTGAGAACAGGAAGAATAAAATTGGTATCGTAGACTAGGAGAGCCAGCAGATTAGATCAAATATATGTGTGAAGAAGACAAAACAGAAAGCTCTCATATGAAAACATTTCTTGCAAATGAGCCGAACTGAGTTCCAGACCGTGTATCACCGTGTCTCTCATCTGTGCTTCTTTCTAAATTCGCTAGCACTCTGCACTTTACAGACCTTTTTCTTAGTCCCTATAAATTTTTTATGGAAGCCAGGTTAGCTGAAATGAAAAATAGAGTTGTTTTTCTTAGGTGTGTGATTTAAAGCTTAGCAAGAAAACTCGTGGAAAACATAATTGGCCTAAACAAAACAAAACTTTGAAGGACTTCACCAAGTGAAACTTAATTTTTATCAATGCACTCTACAGCACTTTTTCAGTGGACTGTTTTCATGGCAAAGTTCAACTCTCAGTTCCCAGGGTTTCTGACTGTATGACTCTTTACACTTTTCACTGTCCTTATAAAAGACAGACAAAATGGTTTAAGGAAATATTTTTTAAAATATTCATTATCTGGCAAAGACCAGGCTTGCAGTATTTCAGCCTAAAAAGGGAAAGTTTTGGAAGGTTTTAAAAGTATCTAAAAAAGGGAGATAGAATGAAAATGAAGATGCAACTGTAAACATAAGTTTTAATGTAAGTAAATGTCACCTTTATTTTTTTACATGCTCACATTTACAATATAATACTTTCTATATGATAATATCTTTTAACTATGTATGTGTGAGATATATGTCCCTAAATATGTGTATATGAGCACAGCAGTGAGGCAGGTGAAATCACATCACATCAATCACACCCCACATTTAATTCTGGAGTTTTGCTTTATGATTACCTGATCAGCTCCCATTTGACTAAATGTCTTTAGTTGCAAGTATTTAAGACGTTCTTCTTTGAGCACTCTGAAAATGCTGACCAACTAAGGAATCAGATGGAACTGAATAGGGATTTCATGAACTGGCCTCCAAAATTTAGAGGAACAGGGATTGTATGAGCTGTTCTGGGTAAGAGCTAGATGGTGACTGTGATGGCTGCCCATCCTTAGCTCTCTTTAGTCTGGAGATACAGAATGGCCAACATGGACAATCAAAGCAAAATTAAAACACAGCAAAGTGAAAACGTATTAACCAACCAATAAAAATAATAACATTCATGATAATCAAGCGACCCGACTGCAGCTTGTGCTCTGAACCTTGCCAAATTTGGAGTTGCTGGCAGACCACCAAGAATAGCAAATACGACAGACAAGGGCCCCTCATCTGAGAAAGCCTTGCTGCAGTCCCCAGAGAGCTTTGCCCTATGAACCGATGGCAAGAGCATCCCAACTGCTCTGAACAGACAGCGTGGAATTACACCATGAGATTGCTGTGAAGGGAGATTAAGCTAAACTTGCATTTTGTGTGAACTGAGATTAAATGAAGGGACTCAGTTGTTATTTAGTAAAAACAGTTTCCTAGGCTACCTTGGAGTCATTTTTACTGTGTTGGTATGATGTAATCGGCTGTTTTAACATTTATAGCTAGTAAAACGTGTGTATAATTTTTTTTTTAAGAAAGGATGTGTCTAATCACTTTCATTTTGCACTCACTTAGCTCAATATTAATAGTTTGCAGTGGCTGAGGATTTACAAACAGGCTTAGGAGTGTAACGGTCTAGATTTCTACATCTGATGGCCCGAAAGTTAGAGGGAGTGAAGAGTTTTGTCAGACTCCTAGATCTTTCCTCCCACACATGCTGGCCACAAGATAAATCATGTGTATGAGTTTATAGTGGAGTTGGTGCTGGATGTTAAGCAACACCCAGAAGTGAAGTTCTTGAAATAATTTCCTGTGAAAGCAACAGTAGACAGATTTGTAATCACAGATCAAGACATTAATCAAGTAAACAAACCATCCATTTTTTGCTGTGGCATTCCTGAAATCCCTTTTAGGAACACTGAAAATTCTACATAATGATACTGCCTAATAACAAGCGTAATCAGAGCAGAACGGCATGCAGCGACACAGGGGGCTCTGCAGGTCTGTGGAGCACAGATGCAAAATTCCTCTGATAAAAGTGCTGAGAGTCAGCAGACATCTGAACTGTTGCTTAAATATTTCAGTAGTATTAATACTACTTTTCTCCATTGTAATGAAAATATTTTTCCTCTTCAAAACTTTCCAAAAGGTTGCTTATCCCACCCTGTCAGCTAAGAGAAATTTCAGGCAGGGCTGGGAGCGAATCAGTAAATAAGGGTAAATTTTGTCCTGCCCTGTTATTCACGCTGACAAATTCCCACTCAGTAAAAGCTGCTGACAGCTGTGGTCTGCTCAACAGTGCCAGCTAATGCGGGGGAATCTGCTCTAGGAAATAGGGCAGGTAGATTTTGTTCAGCATGCTTGGAAATGGGGTGTACTGGAGGGGCAAGACCTGGGTGGTGTTGAAAAGGAAGGTGTCAGGAAGGTGTCATGTCGGAGAAGGCTACTTGTGGAGCTATACAATGTTCAGTGCAGTCCTGACTCTATTTAGTGTGTTCACTAATGATGGTAATGCAAGTATAACAAGCAGTGCTGGTGACGCAGGGTTTGGAGACCTTGGCAATACAGAGAACGACCTGGATATCATACAAAAAAAAAAAAAAAAA
>VXBW01006619.1:1913843-1947863 GCA_013400375.1 Thinocorus orbignyianus | reverse complement strand
AAAAGAAAAGAAAAGAAAAAGAAAAACCAACCCCCCAAAACCTGGATGATCTTTGAGTACTGAAGTAATGGCAATGGAATGAAATTCAATATTAGAAAATGCAAGGCTGTGCCTGGGGGGACTAATAAAAACTTCTAGAAGAAGCTGGGAGCTCATCATCTGGAAACATCTATGTAGGAGGAAGGCTCGGGGATAGTGGTGAGTGGTCATGGAGTGAGAGTAAGCGTCTGTGGTGGTCTGCTCGTTTCCTCCGTACCAGCACTCTTAAGTAACGATGCATCAGGAAGGTGGCTTTCCAGAGGCATTGGGAGGTGTCAGACTGGCATGGTGGACTGATGTGGAGAAAACTTTTAATACTGATTAAAACATGCTAGGGAAAGTGGGGTGAGTTTTCTTACCAAGGGTCTTGAAAATGAAAGTAAGTAATTTCAGCAGGAAAGACTGAGCTGATTAAGGGATACATGGAGACAGTTGGCATGTTCAACGCAAAGGGTTGGGAAAAAAAGTCTTTGCAGCAGGAGTCTGGACAGATATGAAAGAGGTAAAATTGCATTGGTAAAAGCCAGAGAAGATGATGTTGCAACTATTGACGTGCAGGGTGGTGAGACATATGTTCCAGTTATGAAACAATTACAAGAATATATAAGCCCTGAAGTGGTTTCAAGCTGAATTCAGATTGGCATCTCCATGCAGGATAATTAACGCACAAAAGTTTGAACATGAGGGAAAAAGACAGCAGAAAATTTCAAATCCTAAGAAATTAAATTCACGCTACTTGTAGGGAGGGAACAAATAAAAAGTTTTGGGGAGATAAGGGAGAAACAGTAAAGGCACAGGATTTGGAAGGTTAAAAACTGAAGGGATGCATCCCAGTTCAGCAGGCAAACTGATCTAGATGCTGCTTCTTTTGCATCAAAACTCTTCAGCTATGTTCACAGAAGTGTCCATGTATGTTAGAGGGAATGTGGGCTGTAAGTGAACTCTACAGGTTCTCAGATGAGTTAGTCATCATTGTTTTAGTTTGTTTATCCTGTTTCCATAATAAATCTTTTTTCTTTTTCTTTTTCCTTTTTTTTTTTTTCTTCATTTAAACAACTTAACAGTCCAGTTTGTTGGGGCTTTTCAAATTGAGCTGACTGTAGTTCATTTTTCAACGGAAAACTAATCTTCTATCCTTATGTGAAAAGTCACCAGGGATGCCAGGATGCCAGTGAGATTTTTCCAATACAGAATTTACAGAAGTGCCTCACTGACACGCTCTGTGGTCACTAAGGACAAACACAGCCATTTGGTTTTGCACAGTGGCAGGCAGTCTAGTGTTAGAGGGTATCCAAGCAGATGACTGTTCCACATGTAAATCTGGTAGGCACAGTTTGTGTGCAATATGTGTTTATCCACTGGGTATTTCAGTGTACAGGAGTGTTTTGTAGGCAGTTTTTTATTTTTATTTTTTGTTTTATTCTGGGTTTGTTGTTTGGGGTTTTTTTTGTGTAAGACTAGAAAAGCTGTACGTTTTGATTCACAGAAACTGGTGTTAAAAATAAAGCAGCTTCCTGCCCCACAGAATGTGGAAGTGAAGTTAGAAATAATTTCTCTTTCATTTCTCATTGCAGAAAAACTTGTAGTGACTCTGACTCTGATGTCAGTAAAATGCAGATGCTTTCCTTTCAGAGTGCTGAAAGGATTTGTGTGAGTGTCTGTGAGAGATCTGTTTGGTTTTAATATGTTTCAAGATAATAGATAGCCCTACTTTTCCAGAAGAAAAGCATTGGAGGACTAAACATAGTATGTAAATCCTAAAACCATAAGTGGGTACAGATGGACCTCACTTGATTTCAGAAATGAGTTTGTGGCTGAAGAGGTTACTATGAAGGAAACTGAACTAGGATTTCCTGTTTAACTCCCATTACCAAAAAAAAAAAAAAAAAAAAAAAAAAAAAAAAAAAAAGAAATAAAGAAAAGTAAAAAGGAAAAAGACAATAATTTTCCCCTTTCAAATAAAATGTCTAAACATGTAATAACTTTATGTCATCAACAGTAGAGTTTTAATTCTTATGGCTGACTTTTTACCCTGAAAAATGTACATTATTTTATGTTTCAATGGAAGTCACTGCAAATTAGGGAATTGCAGGCTGGCCCTTAGCTGTGGCTGCATCCGAGTCTCTGTGTTGCAGACTTCCTTGGTTTTTCAAAAACATTTTTGAAAAATTCTAATTTGTACTAAAAGTACAGATCAGATCTTTGGATAGAGCCAAGTCAAGCATGATAACACTCGCATGATGAATTCTCATCATCCTGATAGTCATTGAGTGGTGTAAACTCTATTCCTACAGATGAGCCAGGATCAGGAAAATTACTTGGCTACCCATGTGGAACTTCAAAACTTGTCAATTTATCCAGCAAGAGTCCAGCAAACATTTCCTAGTGGCTGCTTATAGCTGTTCTGAAGGAGGAAATAATGAGATGGATTACTAGCAAAAAAAAAAAAAAAAAAGTATCTTTAAAAGCAAGTGATGTGTGTCTGTTTTAATCAGATAGCACTGTAAATCTATGCTGCTTTAATGAGGGTGAGCTACGTTCCGGCATTCCCCTTTTCCAATTGCAATTGAGTCCCAGAACTTCGTCTATATTTTTAGGCATCATTAGGATATTAATTATCATGCTGACAAATAGAGTTGAGTGCTAATGAAAACGCATGAAGATGACCATTTAGGGGAAGACTAAAATTTGTTTCAGAGCTAATCCATATTATTATTCAGTGCTTATCATACTGTGCTCTGCAGCACGTATTTAATTACAGTATATGAGTTTGCTCTTTTACTCCAGATTTCGCAATTTCAGCTTACTTTTCTGTCTTTTAGAAGCACAATGAACAAAGAACATCAAAACCAGATCCTTTTCCCTGTTACTAGAGTTGAGATGTGACTATACATGATACAGGTTTTAAACTGGGTCCAAGGTAAAGCCAGTGTCACATTAAAGATTTAGATATTTGAGGTCTGGGGTCAAAATATTTAGGGTACGCGGATGGCAAAGCTTCTTCAAGCAACTCTAAAAATAGCAGCGGCTCCACTTTTCAACCAGCACGTGCTAATTACCCATGAGAGTAATTAGAATCAAACTGGGGGAAGGGAACCTCCTGTTCATTATGCATGAACATCAAAGATTACATGGCATTTTTTAAATAATTGCAGCTGTTTACTTCTGTCCTTAGACAACATCTCCCCTCTGTACTCCTGTGCCATTTGTTGGCTGGCTGCCACCTCCCATGTCAAGGGTGATTGCATTGCATGACTTTTTATGGCTGGCCTGCAAGGTGCTTTGGGATCTTTCAGGGTGAAAGGTCCTACAGAAATGTAGAGCATTATTTATTATTTTGCATAAATTGCTGCGTTATTTGTCTTAGGTTTTTGTGGTTTACAGTGGTAATAAAATAGCTGGCTACTCGGACCAGATGACTCAGTGATATGTAATTGGATACAGAGCTCTTCCCTTCCAGATCAGCCGCTCGTC
Organism: Thinocorus orbignyianus; assembly: GCA_013400375.1. Lineage (NCBI taxonomy): Eukaryota > Metazoa > Chordata > Aves > Ciconiiformes > Thinocoridae > Thinocorus > Thinocorus orbignyianus. The sequence goes on along the minus strand of VXBW01006619.1, from coordinate 1,944,350 downwards.
ACTGGCCCACAGCTATTTGGCGAGTGTATAATAAGTAGGCAATTCCATTTCCTAGTAGTTAAGTGTCCCCTGCACAAAAAACATGATCCCAAGTGGCAGAAACATACTCACCAGAGAAGGGTTTCTTGTCTTGAGATAAGAATTCTTAAAGATTTGGGTTAAGATTCATTACCAAAATGTTGTGGTGAAGTCTCCTGGCTATCATACCCATTGCACATCTGTGTGGATTGTTGCAGAACACCTGTCTCCAGAGCTGTTGGACCCAAATGTTTGGTAGTTCTTCCTTAAATATTTTCAGTAGTGTGTTCCTAGCTTAGCAGCATGTTTGTGCACATGAGTGAGAGAGGGAGATATTTGTTCCAGGATTCATTTAGACTTAGTCGAGCCCAGTTTCTTACATTTCTTATGTACAAGAGATCTTGGGCACTTCTCACAAGGGATATTTCCACATACTCTATTTCATAACAATTTGGAGAGCTCATAACAAAAAGCAGCTCTACCTCTGCTGCAGCTCAACGCTGAGCATTTTGACCTGAGTCTCCTTAAACTAGAATGGCTCTTATCAAAGCACCCAAGGGACTTGGGAACATGCATCCCATTATTTCATAAGCAGTTTGAAAATCCCACTCTTGACCCTGTTTTACTTACTGCTGAAATTGGTGGACCTGTGCATTCTTATGTCCTTGCTAGTGACAGCTAGCCTGCTCAGCTCTCACAGTCTCCCTGTGCAGGCATTTGCACAGGCAGTCCCTCTGTCCACTACAAAAACATGGGACACCCAAGTTGAACTGAATGCTGAACACCACCACATGGGTTTGCAGTGGTCTGTAACTGAAAAGGTTCACTGGAAGCAATTTGCAAAGAAATCCTTAGGAAACCACCTGGATGGTTATTTTAAATTAAAAAAGGAAGAGATGCCACTTTAAAAAAATAATTTTTAATACTAGGTTTAAGGTTCCATACATGTGATAGTCATTAAAGCTTATTTAACCCTGAAATTATCTGGCCTCTTTAATTCCACAGGGACTGTAAGGCTCTTGGGTTAGAAATGAAAAATAATGTCAGAATGAAAATGAGACTTTCCTGAGTGTAGGACCATTATTACAGAATATTTTCTTAATCAAACCTCTTTAAGAGCCAAGTAGCGGAGAAAAAAATAATCAGGCCATACAGCTTTTATCCACAGATAGGGTCTTAGCCGATGCTTAGGGACACTGATCAAAATAGGCACAAGGCAGTCCCAAAGGGTTTATGTGATACACTCACCTAAATGCATGTAGAACTGATGATTTGTCCATCCACAGTCTCAACTGCAGTACACTCAGTTCCTAGTTACAATACACTTTTGAGATAATCCCAGTGCGCTCTGACATTTGGGCTCTCAACATTCAGAGCTTTCTGGTTGCTCAGACTGGAAACTTTCAGCAGGAGCAGTGATTTTTGTCGAGTTTCTGTTACACCAAACATCTGTGGTGTGCCCCACCACCCTTTCCCCAAGGATGAAACATGCTGTGGGGAGGGTGTTGCAAGCATTCCTGAACTAGACAGCTAAGCTGGAGTCATAACTGTGTTGGCCAGGGCGCTGCTTTGAAGAAGGCTCCCATTAGAATTAAAACATCCCACAACTCTCATCACAACAGCCCTATTCTTGAGCGTGGCTGAAGATGGAAATTTAAGGATGGGGGCGGAGTGGGGGGAAAAAGAAAAGACAGACAAGTAAACAGATAAAGAGGGAGCTCTTGCATGCAAGTGGAATTTCCTCTGAGCACAGGACATTCTTTATCATTAACTGGTCTGTCACAGGAAGGAAAATGGGAGAACAGTGTTTCCTGTTAGAGGGAAGAAAAAATCAATAGGCCTTGGAAATACCTGCCTGGAAAGAACCTTTTGTGTTCCCACCAGCAAGGAAAATAAGTTTTTAACTCCTTTGGAGCATGAGCTCTGTTTTAAAGGAGTTTGCTTCTCGAAATGGGACTTCGGTATAAATGCATCATTTAAAAATGACTGGCAGTTCAGGCTGCTTGGATCTTTCATTCAGAAAATGCTCTAACTTCTGGCAATATCATCTATGAAACAAAGGCTGTTTTCAGGACACTTGAAATCCTGAGTTTGTGCCTATGAAGGCAATAATCATTAAAAGGGCCGTTTGCCATACAAACACAGTCACTCCTCTAATGTTTTGATTAAAATGCTCACAGGTGGACGATGAAGATCTTGCTTCTGGTAAACAAAGTTTTCTTTAGGAAAGAGTGCAGTTGCCAGGCAAGCACTTCTAGCCTGAGGAGGACATTGAACTGCCCTGCAGCTCCTGCATCATCATTTTGGCTGCATTTTGCTCTGAATACAGCAGGTTGGTGGAAGTGTGGGTCTTTCAGAAGAGTTGGAAGAGCCCAGTTCACTGACAAAGCCTGCAGGAATGGATGTGTGTGCACAAGCAGTCCCAGGGCAACCCTGGTTCCTCAGGGTAATAGTTTTTCTTGTTGGTGGCAGCTGCCTTCCTTCCTTCCTTCCAAAGATGTGCCTGGAGATTTAAGTTTGTGCCTCAGTTGTAGCTGCATTCCCCATCAGTCTGAAGCTGTTCTGAGCCAGGGATCTGTCCTAGGTCCATGACAAATTTTATAGCAATGCCAGTGGTATAACTGGCAGAGCAGAAGCTATGTAATCCAGCAGTGTAATGTAAGAGGATAAAATAAAAAGCAGGAGGGAAGGAAGATGACCTCTTAGACATGCACAGAAAAAGGGTTGGAAGTCACTTTTTTTTTCAAATGGAGAGGGAGAAGTGAGCTGAGTTTAAAATGAAACTCTCAGCAAGGCTGGAATTAAAAGAAAGCTTTAGGAATGATCTAACTTTTATTTTATTACATTACAGAAGACAAAAAATCAATAGCTGGTAATTCAGACATAAATGAGTTATACAGGCCATTGACACAATGGACCAAACTTTATAACAACCACATCTGATGCTGTCAAGCCACAGGCTTCAGTGGCGCCAGTAATAATTATGGCCGATCACCTCTAATTCAGAGCTGCCTTGCTTGATAAAGGTGTCACTCTGAGTGGCTGCAGCATCAATATCAATTGAGGATGTCATCCAGCAGGTCAGCCTGCTGTGGAGAACTGTGTTTTTTTTAATTGAATAGGATAAACCTTTGGTTTTTCTCCTCCTCTCATTCTGTCTATAAAAATCATATATACCTTAAGCAAAAGTCATTTGAATTCATGACTGAAACTACTTAAATTTGAGCCTGAACCCATGACTATGGGATCAGCTGTGTCGATCCATAGAAATATATTCTAAAGATAATTTATAACCATAAGAGCATCCCTGGGAGGAGAGCCTAGTATTTTGCAATAATGTCTGCTTCTTTGCTACGTAAAGAACATTAAATTGCTGCTGTGATCAATTAATGAATCCCCTCCCAAAAAACCCCTTTTTTGTAAATGCTGCTAGGCAATAGAAATTGTTTTTCCATAAACTTACATCATTATAAGGAAGAAAATACATTGGCTTTGATGTTTTCCCATTGCTTTCTGAATTTGGGGGCGTAGGTGTGTCCACTGACTGTCAGGGAAACTGAATTTCACTCTGAGACATGGGGTGAGGTGACTTTGTAAAATATACCGAGTTTTTGATTTATAAAGAAGGGAATCACTTTTAAATAACTCTTCAATGTTTCAGGTACTATTAATGCTTATGTCTCTGCAATTTGACGTTGAAACTGTTAGTCTTTGGGTTGCTGAGGGATGGTACGTATGCTTAAACATTTTAACATGCTATTATTACTATTATTGCTTAGGCTTTGCATTCTTTTGTGGAGTAACTGTTTTGTACTGTGTTGGCTACAATTAATTGAACTGTGAGTGATGAACAGTAAAAAATCCTCTGTTGGGGAGGACACAGGAGGTATTTCAGCCCCGGTCACTGCACCATTTAACATCAAGAAGACCTAGAAAGCTGCGATGTGATGCGGCAGAGAGAATTGCACCACAACAGATAATGTTTGTGCACTTGAGAAGCTTCTTCTATTTTGAAAACATTACTATTAATTCTACTTATAAACATTCCCTATCCTTAAAAAAAAAAAAAAGTCAGGAATATAAGACTTGGGAGATATACACTATAAATGGAACTTGATGATCTTTAAGGTCCCTTCCAACTCTAACCATTCTATAATTCTATGATTCTATGAAATGCAGGGTAAGCAATCACAGCAGCACGACAGTGAGTTGCTTCACAAGCTTGCAGCGCTGTCCGGCTCGGGGCTTTTCTACTACTTTTTAAGTAGTGGAGAAAGAAAGTGACTCGCACCTGTATGTTTGCAGGCACAGCAAGAGCGAGCCCCGGAGTTATCCTTCAGAAACTCGAGCGGGGCTTGATTCCAGCCCTGCGCGGCTGAGGCAGAGAAATCCCAGTCTAACGGTGTACCCTGCGAAACCAGCGCTATTCATCCTCCCCAGACCCACACAAACACGCCGCCTCGGCTTGACAGCTTCTCCACTGCCCTCCCTTGTCTCTGGCTCCATCTCCTCCTTTCCCAACTGGCGGATCTTGCCTGAAGCCGGGGATCGTGCGGGCATGGGGGAGCCAGCGGGGTTTGCAGTTTGCGCGCAGTATCTTCTGCTCGGCCCCCGTCAATCATGTCAGCCCCGTCCCTGGGTTTTCCTGCGATCCGGCAGGCAGCTGCGCAGGCCCTTCAGAGGCGGCACTGTTTCTTTCTGTGTTTACTCGTTTCCAATGGCAATTGCACCACTGAGTCTCAGTACGTCTGGAACTTGGCCTGGGGCTGTTTTGGTTACATTGAAGTTTTCGCTTCAGCTCTGCCAGATTTAAATGGTGACTTCACCAGCACTGAGCTAAAAAGGAGAAAAGGGGAGGAGGGAGGTAGTGTAGCGAGCGGGAGCGAGCGAGGGAGAGGGCCAGAGCATTACATCATCACTTGGACGGGAATCAAATGGGAAGGATATGACTCACTCGGGCTAGTTAAGCTTTGGCTCAAGTTCTACATACACTCATTCCAGGGCTCTCATGTTCTGCACCTCAGCAGGGAATTCAGGCTCAGTGATGTCCATGAGGTTTGTTTTTAATTTTCTTTTCCTTTTCGGATTCCTATATACTTTTCCCCCCTCTTTGCCTTCCTCCTCCTCTCCTCCTCCCCTCCCTAGTCCCCCTTTCTCACTCTTTTTCCACTTCGACAGAGTTTGCTTTCTGGTGTGTGTAACCTCGACTCTTAGCAGCAGAAGCTGGTTTTTCGACCAAACCAAACCCTAGCAAGGAGCACAGCAAACTTGAGAGAAGTTTGGTGGCTTGTTGTGTTTTGATTTTTTTTCCCCCCCTCCCATCATTGTGTTGCTCCTAATCGGAGGAGACGGGGAGAGAGTTAAAATGCAGGAACCAATCGCTTGGACGATGATGTAATGCTGGAACTGCAGGGTTGTTAAGTAATGTGAGAGGAAGGGGGTCAGGGTTGCAAAGCATTTACCTGCTGTCAAGGGGCTTTAAGTTTATTATCAATTGCAGTGACTGTAACTGGCTTCAGACTGCTCTCTCTAATTATTCACAGACTCCCCTTTTTTATCTTTTATTATTAAAAGTAAAACTATATTACGGTATTTTAAAAAATGCGATATTATCACAGCTGCAAATTATTTTCCACCAGGGTTTTTTGATATTTTTTAAATGGCTTGAAACTGGGTGTCTCTTTCGCAAAAAAGCCCGGAGAGAGCAAAAAGAAAAGAGAAAGGCAAAAAGGGGTGGTTCTTCGAGTTTAGCTGGCTAATTTGAAATTGTACGAGGAGAGCAGTTCAGCCTCTGCCTGGCAGAGTGAGTAAAAGCTCCTACTGTTGGAAATCCGCTGTAGAAAATAAAACATATAAGGGACGCTGTTTGCAGAGCTCATCTCGAGGACCCTCAGTGTTTCATCCCTAACACTTGTCAGCAGCCTTCTGATCCTTAGCTTGCCATGGGCTCTTTCCTTGTTTGATGGGCTGCTCTCCCGCTGCTGCTGGGACTGCTGACGTCCGGATCCTGCATGGCAGATCCCCCTCCTGTCACGGTTCTGCTCTCCAGAACTACCTGGGATTTGGGGCATCTGTCCATGTGCTGTGTCCGTTGCGGGACAGAGCACTGCAATTGTCTTGAGTTTGCCTGTCTCCTTGCAGACCTTTTAGACTTTTTTTTCCCACCCATCTCACAGCTTCTAGGTCTGGGGGGAGAGAGAGAAAAGGTACTTCTCCCTCAAGTTCACTGTGAGTACACCCCCTTAGGGCAGACCATGTAGAGTTTAACACTGACTAAGCCCCTGCTTGAGCATTGCTTGTGGGATGGATGTGAGATACCAGGTGTGTATTGGTGTCCTCAGGATACCCATTCTGCTTGGAGGAACTCCTCATCAGGTTTCTCTGTTAAGACCTGTCTGCTCATAAGATAATGCTCTCGGAAGTGCCCCCTTCTGGGAATTTCTGTCTCAGAGGGAAGCCCTGTATTTGTGACCACTGGATCAGCCGTGGACCAAAGATTTTCTTGGCTAACTAGACAGCCTTAAGCAGGTGATCGAGGGCTTGGTGACTTCTTTTAAAGCCTGTATTGGGGCCTGACTGGGCAAAATACTGACTGGTGGTCTTCTGCAGTGATGGCAAAACCTCCCCATCTCCACCTAAACAAGAAAAGAGCCCCTGGCTGGCTCTTGCCTTCCCTCTAGGAGCTCTCTGCAAAGCCATCTTGTGTCTAACTGTTATGTGCCCACACTTTACTCCTGGGTTTTTCCTAAATGCCTTGATTTCCATGCTCCTCAGTCAACTGCCTAAGCACAAACAATTGCTCATGTGCCAAACTTTTATCATTTGAGAGCCTAATGTAAGGCTGCAACCGACTCTGGCTCACGTTGCGGTGCAGATATACCATATGGATTAGATTGTGCAGTGCTCTGTTGAGGATGTGTGGGTTGTGGAGGGAGCTCTGCTGCTGCAGGAGTTCCCGTAGGATTTCTGACTCATATTTTCTCCTAGAAATATTGGGAAGTGCAGCTCCACGGACCATCAGAGTAAAGCAGAGTAGATTCTTCCCTTTGCCTGCCTGCTTCGGATGCTGGGGTGGACTTGTCTTCACTCTTTCCCTTCCTGCCTTTTCTGACTAGAGACTTTGTGCAGGAAAAGTCTGTCAGTGTTGTCCTAGGACAGGGTCTAGCCATTTTGGCAAGATACTGGGCAGAGGATGACAGACTGTCATGCTCTATCTTTGCTTATGCAGAAGTACATCCTTGCTGTTTCTCTTAAGAAACCACGTATAAAATATGCTGTGCAGTGTGACTTGGAGCTCTTTGGGCAGGGGGTTGAATTCCATGGGGGATCGGAGTCTCCTGTATCTAGTACTAGCTATTAACATTTAACCTGACTGGGAGGGCAGCAAAGGAGAACATCTTGGTGCTTTGGTCAGTGTGGACTGACTGATGACCCTGCCTCATGCTTGTGACTTTCACAAAGCAATTGCATCTTCTCCACCCTGCTGATTCGTGCTTGGTGAAGTTGGGTAGAAGGCATTAAGATGCTTCTTGTTCTTCCTTGTTCACTTCCAGAAGTGTGTTACAACTCTGAGTTACAATTTACTTCTGCATCTTAGCTGATTTCAGCACAGCATCACAGAAAAAAGAAAAACAAACCAAAACCAAAAAAACTGTTTTAAGGGCTTCTTTCAAAAAGTTGACACAAATTCCATATGCGTAGGGGTGTCTGTGTGTGTGTCTATGTATGTGCAACTCCTATTGAGGCAACAAAACGTATAATTAATGAGGTATAACTGTCCTGACAAGAGCCAGGCAGCCCTGCCTGTGGTTGACATGTGCTTTTGAAATGCATGTTCATCTTGGACAACAAAAAAATGATAGTTTTGGATTCTTCGAGTGCTAACCGCCCATCTTGTGCTACCTTGAAGCCTATGTGCAGGTATGCCTGTGGACTTCCAGCTCCGTGGTCAGAGGTCAGCAGCTCTGACAGTCGGCCTTAACATTTTTGAAGCCGGGCCTTCTGGCAAGAGGATTTTCTTATTGGAGGATGATATCTTTAGGGACCTAATTTTTAAACAGCAGCCAAGAGAAACGCTAACAGCACTCTGAAAATGAGCATCAGAAGATATATTCAGAAGCACATGTAACCTGTCAAACAAACCAGAGGCCAAACACACCAGAGCTGGGAAGTGATGTTTGCACTGCAGAGCCGGCCGTGCGTGGTCGCGCTGTGAAGAAAGGCAATCTGCTCAGAGCAGAGCTGGGCTGGAAGAGTCCCAGTAAATTTTCCCCACCAGGATCCCAAATAACATTTCCGCCTGCATTGTTGAATGTGTGCATTGGCAGAGTATCCGCTCTATAAGCTGTGTGATTTTAAGCAGTAATTTGGTGCTCTGTTGCTGGTCTCTGCATGCACAAAAGGATTGGCTCTGCAGTTGCGGTACGAGCGCAAGAGGTAAAAATCAGAGCGCTTATTTTTATTTCACTGAATGTGATCCCTTTGCCCCTGGATTCCTCAATTTTCCTAGCTCTACAGTGAGACTATTTCCCTTAAACTGTTTTGGAAGACTTGGCTGGCATTTATGAAGCCAAATGACATTTTCAGAGTTGCTGTGGCGAGTGCTGGGGTCAGAGCAAGCCTGGTACTGGGCAGAGGTGTTGGCAGGGGTGGCCTCTTGTCACATTTCAGACAGGGGGGACACGAAGACCAAGTTGTCTCCAACTCTTGGATGAGGGTGCTGGGACTGGAGCGGGCCTCCTCCTCCCTTCCCCATCTCCCTCTGCTCACTTTCCCACCCTTCTTTTGTTCGTCCTGCACATGCCTGGGCCACGTTCAGCCCAAACTGTTGAGATCAGCTTTGTCGAAAATTACACTTCAGATCAAAATGTGAGTTAGGTTCCTCCAGTGTGAAGTGAATGCTGGGTCTTTCTCTGCAGCTATAGATAAACCAGATATGAAGGTAATTACATCTCATTCCTATCTGACTCTCTTATTTGCCATAATCTCTTTTAATCCCTTTGATACTCATCATAATAATGTTAATCTTAATGAACTCATTTGGTATTAATGCGGATGTGATTTGTAAATTCAGAGCAGGCTTGCCATCCTTCTTTAGTGTTCATTAATATCCACTTAACTGTGTTTATGCTCTCTTTCTTCTGCAAATGGACTTGCATGTCTCTTTCTTCCACCTAGCCAATGTGGCAATTCCTGCAGTGAAACTCTCTTTCCAGGTTCACATTCCTATTTTTCTTTCTAGTCCTCTTCCTACTTCCATGATCCCAGAGAAAGGAGCTGGTGGTTTCACTGCATCCATCTGCCTAGAGGCTTTCTGTTCCCCATTGCTTACTCATTTCTTCCACTTTTGACATCAAAATTGAAGAAGCCCTTATCCTCTTACTCCTCATTCATGTGGTGTTCCTCCTTAGATTGCCTCAGAGATATTACCTTACTATGGCCTTTGTTTAATTGTCTCAGAGGGTGAACGAGTAGGAGACACAGCCCCTAATCTTGGCCAAGAGACAAATTATTTGTTGCTTACTACCGTACTCTCCCCGAACACTGTTTATGGGTGGGGTACCTTGCCCAAACAGTTTCCGACGTGACCAGCCAATTCTAGTGAGGGAGGACTACGCTTAAATGTTGAACCTGATCCAAAGTTTATTGCAGTGAATGGGAGTGCTGCCTTGACGGGCTCTGGATAAAATCTGTAAAACTATCCTCTTTTCATTCCTTTGAGCACCCACATATTTTTCAACATCTCTAGCTTTGGGATGTGCCCTCCTGAAAAACTACTTGTTCAGTTACAGTGATTCCACAGACTTATGAACCTTGGATCCCTGTTAACGGGCGATTTCCTCTTTACGTGGGTGCTTGTGTTTGTTTTTAAACGTGGCATGGAATTTCTGTGTTGTGCTGTTTGCCATCTTCCCTCCCCACTTCCTCCAAACACGTTTTTAAGGCCTTGATTGGCAAATAGCATGAATTATTTTTCAGCCCCAGTGACACACATTTTACTTTTTAGGGCTTTTGGATTTTGACAGAGCCAGGAAAGTATCATTTACTTAGCAGAACGCCGTTTATTCCATCTCCACTTCCATTCTTTTTTTTTTATGTCCTGATGTTTCCTTGTAGCATCAGCTTCCTAAGTTAAAATGAAGAACTGTACTGAAAACATCTAACTTTCAACTTACTGAAAGATTTCTGTACATTATAATAAAACAAGCCATTGTCTTGGGAAACTTACTAGTCAAGGGTGAGAATTGTAGTCTCTTGGATCAGGACAAGCTGTATTTGTGTGATGGTCTTTATTTTAACATACTACCATTCATTCAAGAGCATCACAGGATGTTTTGCAAATTGCAGCCATTAGTCAAACATATTAAGTCAAACATATAAAAGCTCTTTATTAGTATAAATACAAGATGTATTCATATAAATAGCAAGGTGGAGAGTTTTACTGCAGATATCTACAGCTCTTGTGCTGCTCCATGACCATAAAGAATATGGGCTAATGTCATTCAAATGGGCACCGTTTTCTAGAGATCAATAAATCTGTGCCTATTAGCAGCAGCAAAATAACAATAATAAAACTTCATTATATTTTGTCTAAGTGTCAACTAGTTCCAAAAGTCCTGTCAAAAATAATACCAGTAGAATGTTTTACCACACTGGAAAAGCCCATCAGCACCAGTAATTTTATATGTCAGTTTTAACATGAGGTAGTTTTTTCCAAGCTGAGTCTTAAAAACCAGACCAGAAAAAAAATATTACTGGACCGGATCCTCTCTTGACCTCAGTTTGAGGGCACTCAGTATCACATAAAAAAAAGTTCCAATGCTGTGTTCTTTGTTGTCATTCAGTTTCCAGATCTAAGTGAACTTTTCTTTAGGTACAGCTAAAGGTGTGAGCTGTATTTCTCTTGCACTGTCATGTGCAGGACTGCAGGAATCCTCATTGCTCTGAATGCTTTTTAGTTTACTTTTGTAAATTCAAGTAGAAGTAAGATTGACTAAAAATTCAAAATAAAGGTGAAATTAAGGCTGAGTTTACAAATTGTCTGAACCAACAGATTCCTTGCCATCGGAATACAGTGTTGACAAATACCTCCTGTAGCCGTTTGTATGAAGCAGGGATATGCATAAAGTGCAGATTAGTACAGAAATCTCTGTGTACGTGGATCTGCATGTGTATATAGTCACCCTGCATCCCAAATATATTTCAGGCTGCGAAGTGAAATTAACTTCTGTCCTTCCTAAGCAATCCTATCAGAAAGAATATATCACGTGAATAAGATTCCAAGTTGCATGACTTAAGGCGGTGATGTGGGTATGTAGGTTTGAATGACAGTTTCTTTCTTTTTGAAATTGAAACTATATTAGCACTCCTCAGCTCTACCTGCCATTTCAAGATTTTTCAGAATGAGAAATCACATCTTGGGCAAAAATTTAAACAGAAGTGCAAGGGCGACATTGCTGTGCATGAGTGTTTTGTTTGGGTTTTTTTCACTTGCTAATCTTATGCAGTGCGGAACTTTCTCCATTCAGAGCAAAACACGATGCAGCTACTGCAATTCATAAGATACTGTAATATGTTGAATGAACAAACAATATGCAGCAAATTAACTTTTTGTAGTTAATTTAGCCATTTTTTAGCTTAGTTTAAACTATTTTTACAAGACTTTGTAGTGCCCTATGAAAGAGCTGGAGAATACTTCAGGAAAAGTACAAAACCTTTCCAGCAACATTCATAAAAATATAATGAGAAAAGAAATACCCCTGAGTATAGAGTTAGTTGTATAAGTAGGGACTTACAAAAATCTGTTTAGAAAAGTGAAATGTGGTTGATTGAAAAGTTTCCAACAAGGTTCAATAATTGTTATAATTTGGAATTTTGACAAATAACAATCGTTTTTAGGGAAATTGGGAATTGTTTCAAGATAAAATGCTTTCTCTTCCAAATTGGTTATTGTTTTTGCTGAGAAACATCTTTTTTTAATATCTAAAAAAGGTCTTTAAAAATAATAACAGTTTCTCACTTACTGTACACTGAAAGATGATTAAGCTTCATGCATTTTATTTTCTGTTTTGTGTCTTGCTTCTGTTATTTCTAATTCGTTTCTGTGGGAAAATACCCAGAAAGTATGAAGGGTAGCAAATGATAAAACAGGCAATAATACTTTGGCAATCATATGTGTTACATTCCAGTGTTTTAAGCTTTGGTCTCACCTAGCGCCCAGAACAAATTCTTGACTGATAGCACAGCCAGCAGAAGCACTATCTGAAATCTCCTTTTTTTTTTTCTTCTTTTTTTTTCTTTTTTTTTTTCTTTTCCTTTTTCCCCTTAAAATATAGTTCTTTGTCTTGGGGAAATTTGTTTTAAAGAAGCAATGCTCCCAGAAGAGGACTTTTTGGGGTGTGGAACTTACTGAGCTGGATGTAGGAAGGGTATAAATCTGCTGCTTCCCCACACAGCGCTGAGCACGGGGTGGGGTGAGTGGGCTAGATTTCGACAGCACACCTGAATTGGCACGTGCCTCTTGTGCACAGTAATTATCAAACAGGACAAACATTAGATATAATAATTAACTGATTGGCTCAGGGTCGCATTTTGGGGTTTACTCAAACAATCCCCAGAGGACTTAGAAAGTTCTTCTCTACTGCGGGGAATATAAAAAAATCTCTGCGCCCAGCCAAAATCTTGGGCAGTTTAGGGTGGAAACTGTTTGGACTGTTGAATATCTCCAAGAAAATGAGCACCCCGAAACTACACACATGTTACTGGATGAGTCTGTAAAGACTTATGGCACTGCAGCAGAAGAAGGTGGGTGAGTTGCACGCAGGACAGATGGAATTATTGTCGTTTTCCCTGGGATGAATGGAGAGAGTATCAGGAGAAGCAGAGAGGAGAACTCGGTTTATTTAGCCTGGGAAGAACAGCTAAAGGGGGATGTAATTGCGACCTTCAGCTACTTATAGGGTAGTTACAGAGGAGACAGGATCTACCCTGCTTTGCAACGTGAAGACAAAAAGGCACAAGTTTCAGTGAGAGAAATTCCTGTGGGAGCGAAAGAAGGAAAGGCTTCCGCAGGAGGAGCGTGGCAAGGCACAGCAACCGGGTAGAGAGGTGGTGCAGGCAGTGGAGACTTTCACACTTGTTTGTTTTGAGAAGTAAAGAGCATCTGCATCTCCTGTAAGAGGTGCCGACTGAATTGCTGTTACTGGGGAGAGAATTAATTAGGCTTCAGGGTGCTTCATTTCCCAGCTTTCCCACACTGTAAGTGACAGTCACCTATGGTTTAGGAGACGCCTGCTAAGCATACAAAAATGAAACAGGAATCCTGACAGCCAGCCATTTTTGGCTCAACTGTGAGCCAAAATGAAGCCAAGAATCTTCTAATTTTATACGCAGCTGAACAAAGTCTTGTTCCCTTCTCAACTAAGCATCTGTATTTTATGGTTATAGTGAAGAATTGCAAGAGAATTCTAAAATGATCTGAGGTATTTCCAAACCAGTCAGCTCTTTTAAGTACCACTTTTTAGTCCCAATCCTTTCCCCCCGCCCCCCATTTTTCTTTTTAGAAATATAGGGGAACTAAACCATAACAAACAAAACTTCTAGGCCTTCATGGTAATTTTCAGTATATTTTGCAAAATTAAGAGACAAGTTTTGTCCATCACCATGTAAAGGATCTATTTGCTAATACCCCTATAAGCTCAAAGGTGTATTTTACAGAAACTTAGCTAGCAAAAGCTATTCCCACTATAAAAGTAATGGTACATTAATGCTTTTTTGCAGCGAACTCCTTGTATACCTTGTCCTGTGTTCATATTTGCCCATTGACTAATGACTATCCAATATGCTGCCACTAATACCACACATAAAATCATACCTTGCCATTCTGCACGCTCAGTTATTTTATCATTGCAAAATTTATAATTTACTATGGAATATAATGTAAAGACTGAGAAATAGTCACTGAGCATGTGTTTTCACTGACAAAAACCTATGCAGTGGCACTGACTTGGTCGTACATTTGTCTTGAGCTGAAAGGCATAGAGAAGGATATTGTTCGTATTTACAAAGTTTCAAAAACTGCAGTCCTAGAGCATACAGCCTGGCTCTCACTACACCACATTCTTTACTGTTGTGCATTCACCTTGTTTGCATCCTCTTTTCTAGTAATCAAGGCAGGCTTTGTCCTTTTAAAGTGCTGACCCTGACCCTTCGGTAAACCTCAAAGATGATTTTGTGCCGCTCTCGGGCTGGGAGCAAGTCATTGAATCCTAGGCGTGTGGTAAAAACTTCCTGGCTGGAAGAGCTAATCCCCTTGGAAAATAAGACACGAAGTCCCATACTTTCCTGTAGAATATACTGTTTTTCCTTTGCCATGAAAACAACGTTCCTACCTGGTTAACTTGTTAATGAAAGTAATCAGTCTTTAAGTAAGATAGTTTTGAAAATATCAGTGTTAGTTCTGTTTTTCATTAATACATCAGTATAGATGTTCGGGTCTCTAACTGTAAAATCAGACAGGAAAAAATCCAGAAGACAAGACATAGAAGAGAGGAATGAGTTGAAATACTAGGTTGCTTTCAATAGAATGGGAAATGAAGAAAAATTGTCAGATGTAAGGTTTCTTTTTTTGTTGGTGGTGTATTTGTGGCAGGTGAGCTGTAACAGTAACTAATTCTATATGAATAACAAACTTGTTCACTTAGTTACTGAAATTAAAAATAATAATTTAGGTTAACTCAATATGATTTAATTTCTTAATTATTCTGTGCAAATAAAAAAGAGCAAAAATTTGTCAGGTTTACAAGAAAATTAGCTCTTTTAAAATGAGCTAGGTAAATTTCCAAATTAATATGTCATCTCAAACTGGAACTTTTAGAAATGTTAAAAAACTGCTTTACCAAAAATGTGTTCTTCTCCCATTGCAAGATTTATGAAATATTATTTATTAGTGAATTTATTGCTTTTGGGCAATGTGAAAGTGTTGCTTTGGATAAATATTCTATTTGACTGGGATGAAAAAAGAAGTTCAGCTCTAACATTTGAGCTTGGCTGCAATTTTGTACATAAATCACATCTGTTACAATGCAAGTGAATTCACTGCGTTAGAGAAAGTATATTTAATTCGTACATACTCTATAGATAATTGAAGTCTTTATCCTCATATAACTTCAACCTTTCAGTTGATACCCGAAGCCTCTTGAAAAAGCTTTCCATCATTTCTAATGATGGTACCATTCAAGCTGTGAAGAAGTAAAAGGAATTGGTGCAGAAAGGCTTTTGCAACTTGATTTTTTGCCGCGTGCCTTTGTCCTGACCCAGTGTGGGTTGCAGGGCCAGCAACGTGCTGTGCTATACTTTCGTCATCTCTGCCATCCTTAGAACTAGCTATGAGTTACAGTGGCTCAAGAAATCTTGCAAGGTTCGTAAAACTCAAGAATATTAAAGGAGGGCATGTAAATTCATGTAGCTAGATGCTTGCAGGATTGGAGACTAGATGTCCGTAGAAGATGATTGAAAAAACTTGTTTTCTCACCAGTGACAGGTTAAAAATAACTCTCCATTTCAAGCTGCCTGGAACACCATTCCCAGTCTTGCAAGAGCTCTCGGAAAGATCTTCGTTTTGCCTTACGCAGTACCTTGTGCATACTGACCCAGAGAGTTAAATCTGCTGTTTGGTACCTGTATTCCATAGAGTTTCAGTGAGTTACAATTTTGTCTGCCTGGGTTTCTGGTGATTTGAAATACCGAAGGGAACTGGAAGTGTTTGCACTGTCATGTAGTCCTGAGGACTGGTGGTCAGTAGGGTAGGTGTGACTGGATGCCCTAAACATTCATTGCCTTTGAAAGTCATGGTTCTGTTCTGATGGGAAAATTCTCCATTGCTTTTTCTTCTGTTTTGTTCGGTGAAGAGTCAGAAGGTAATGAGGAAGCCCATAAAAAACTCCATTTTAAGATTGCATTCATTAAGTCATAACATGAAGGTCCACTGGGTGAGACAAAATGTATTAAATATTAAATACATCATTCACATTGTCTTTTTTTTTTAAATGGTAATTTTCCTCAGAAAAGAACACAAATTAAAAATATGTAATCCTAAGCCTAAGAAGAAGCCTGTCAAAACCTCCCAGATTTGCAGGGGGTTATGTGTTTGGTGAGTAGCAAGGTTCATTCTGGGTGTGATAGACTTTCAATTGGCATCACTTTTATCCAGTACTGTGAGGTTCTCATTTGGTTATTTCTCTTTGCACTGATCCTTGATATATCGCTTAAAAAAAAAAAAGAAATCTGAGCAACTGAACCATCTGTTTATATCATAGCTCCTAATGTCAAAATTTTAATTGATTTTTCCATATTTGGGGTTAGGAGGGGCTGTATCATGTTCCACAACGTCATAAAAACAAAAATATTTAAAATATGTTTCAAATAAAATGAGGGGGGAGAAGAAAAAAATGCTTAACTTAGAAAAGATATGGGATTCATTAACAAAGGAAAATACTGGCCACGGACCAACGACAAGCCAAATGTTTTGCCAGCAGTTTGCAGTTCACAGTCATCATTGCATGTCACACTGCCTGCTGCACCAGCCCCTCCAACCATATATGCCTGCCTTTTAAAGAGAAACCTGTCTGGTTTGAGTTGAATAAATTAATTTGGGTTTACTTAGTTTAAAAACAAAAATATAGAGGGCCCAATTTTATTTCATTATGCCCGTGGGTAAAGCAGTCCAAGGTAATTACAACCGCAGTGCTGGTTGCTCTATCTTAATTAAAGAGGGGTTTTTTTGCACATAGGTTTTTGCACAACATAATAAAATAGTTTGTGGTCTGGCTAGCCTCAGTGTCACAAGAGTGTACTCACTTGAGAAATTGTCCAGCGTTTCCAAAAGCTGAGGCCCTTCCATACGAGAGGAAGCGTGGAGCTGCTCAGTGGAGCACAGGTAGTTTACAGTCCCTCTTAGTGCACGGGCACCGTCGTAAATCATGCAGCAAACAGCCTTTCATACGCTCTCATACACTAAGTGGCATGCTTGTCAGCAGCAATGAATGTGGGCTTCAGTAAGCCTTTAAGCAATAACGTACTCTAGAAATGTGTGACACCGGTTACACACCTGTGACCAAACCTCGTATTTTTCCAAACTTTCCTAGGAATGTTTTGGGTTGTTTGGGATTTTTTTTTTTTGGGGGGGTGGTAGGGCTGAGGGTGCAGGGTAGGTGTCTCCTTTGCAAATAAATAGGAATTATTGCTTAGCAAATCCTTCTAAAGAAAAGGCATCAAAGACATTTAAATAATATACTTGGGATGATGATTAAAAAAACCCAAAACTCAAATCCCAACAAGCATGGCTAAGGTGGCCTGTTATTAGAAAAGTCAAAGGAGGCATGTTTGCTAGTTGAATAAATCAAGTAGCATTTTAAAAACACTGTCTCAGGGATGATTAAGGGTAAGTGATTTTCATTACTACATTAAGTTCTCCTTTCTGTTGTGGTGCTTTTTATATCACATCAAGCTTAGCTATTTACTTATGCTGCTTTAAAAAGCCCCAGTGCCTCAATTACTTAAATCATGACCCAGTGCATTGATTCGGAAAGACAGCAACACAAGCTAGCTTTACTTAATGCTCACGAACCTGGCATGGGACCATTCTTTGGGTGCTCTATCTCATGCAATTGGTAAAACTGACTAAATTCAGTTTTGCAAATTCCAGTGGACCAGATCCCCAGCTGGCTCAAGTCATTTCACTGCCTCCAACAAGTTCCCCTCCCCACCTCGTGCTTGTGCTTTCCTTCAAATTGCACAACTTTCCCTTTTCTTACATTTCTATTGTTAGATAACTAGGGCCACCAATTGTCCTCGACCTAGATTCCAGTTGTGCTACCTTCCTCATTTGCAAGGGCAAGGTCCACAATTTTTTCTGAACTTTGCAAGAAAGGTCTCAAGGTTGAAATAAGGAGCATCCAAAGGGCCCTATATGCTTTTCTCAGTGACCAACAGTGGATTTTGTTCCTCTCTGTTGAGGATCTTGATTCTCCTGTGGAGGGGCAAGCAAGTTTAGCTTCAGCTTCAAGTTTCACCTGAGCTTGCATTTGCAGAGGACAAAGTGCCAGGGCGCTGTGTGTTGTGCCCCAAGGAGGACTCCAGCCAAGGAGGGGGCAGCCCTTGGCTGCGTTTGGGCTGCTCTGAAGCACTGCTAGCAGTGGCTGCCCGTGGGACAAGGGAAGCTGGAACATGAGGTGCTTGACAAAGCTGCTCTTCCAGCCTCCCTAGGCATGGCCTAGGTCCTTGGCAGCACTGGCTGCGTAGGACTGGGAGTGTCATTATAGACACCTGGGCTTCCTAGAGGTCTTCATGCCTAGAATTAGAGATGTGTAAATGGGGAGAATTAGCCTAGAGGTGGACCAGGGAGACTTCCACACACCCCCACTTCAGTTCAGAACACGAAAATACTGATTTACTTCCTGCTTTGTGTGGTGATACTGAAGAAACAACATCCAAATATGCTTCTGTGATGCAGCTGCCAAAGAAACGTTTCACAACAAACAGAGAGGGGCATCCCTGTGGCAGCTTCAGCTGAGGTGCTAATGATTTCATAACCTGTTCTTTTATTATGCAAGCTACAAAACCTGCTGAGACTGTTTGGCACAGGGTGTCTGCTGCCAGGGCAGGAGCCAGGGCGCAATGGTGGATTGACAATGGGTTTCCATGTGGAACAGATCTGCACTGTGTGTTTTACATACATGGTTTTGAAACTACAAGAAAACAGCCACTTTCTATTCCCATTTGCATGAGAGACTTCTCGTGAATATCTGAAATAGACATTTATTGTGACCGTAACCCTACCACAAATTAAAATCAGATCCCAAATCCTCTGTGAAAAAGCAGCTCATTATAATGTATGGAGATGTCAGAAGTGATACTAAATGACACTTAACTTTAAACCCCCAAACACTATGCTTATCCATGGCTTAGGGTTAAATCTACAGTGGATATAAGACCGGGAGCTAAGCAGGGTTTACAGGGGTGGGGGACGTCCCAGTAGATGTATTGCTGCAAGCTAAAGAACAAACAGCTGGGTTTATGTGTCTGCCAAATGCAAAGCATCTTGCATATATACTGCTGCGTTTTCCTCTCTTAAGCCACAGATTACCTTTGTTACATATCCTACATGGACTGGGCCAGATTTACATGAGGTGTAGTGTTGTTGATTCAGTCAGTTTGTTGCTATAGAAAAAGAGATAAAGGCAGGTTTATTTATTGGTCTAAAAAATACACATCTGAATCATTATTCCTAAACACTTGGGTTTTTTCATGAAATTTATGCATAAGCCGTTATAAGGACTTGTTATCTGGTAGGCTAAATCTGTGCTTCACAAAATAGAGAGACCAGGAGGAAAGAACCCTAAAACATGCTGACCTGCAGTCTGACTTCGCCACTATTCTTTGCATTCATCGTATTTGCTTTTCCTATTTAAAAAAATGAAGCAGAACGATAACAGAAAAAGCAGAGCGGAGCGAGTAAGCCATGGCTTCCGACCCCTGGAAATCGGCCATACTCACTGCTGTGCAAATTCCTGCTGCTCTCTGAGCTGAGATCATACTGTTGGAGATGGCAAGTGTATAGAGCACAGATCTGTATCTTTCTTCCATTGCTAAATATTAAATGTAAAAAATAACCAGGTGATGCAGCAGGCTTTGACCAAGCCTATTTATGTGACCGCTGAGATATTTTAGCCAGATCAGTCAAATGTCTAGCTCCCTGTGGGCCAAATCAAATAGATCTGATGTTACTGTAAACTGAGTGGGGCTGCCACTTGGTTGTTTAGGTAAAGTTAACATTTTTTTGCACGCTCACCTGCACTGTACTGGCACATCTCATAGTATGTGTGTGTGACAAACACTTTGCTTATTTTATAAGAGACGTCTAGCAAAGGGCATGTCTTCTTGTTTCCATTCTCCCTTTTCTGCCTCTTCCCCTTCCTAAGCTGACAGGCCTTTTCCTCTGCCCTCCCAACAGCTCTAAGTAAACAGTTAACAAAAAAAAAAAAAATCCCAAAAAACCCAACCAAACCAAAAACCAACCCGAAAAGAAAAACAAACCCCCACATAACCAGCTAATGTTTCTTGAATGTCAGCATGCTCTGACTTTGTCAGGCCAGTAGGAGAAACAAATTACATTGTCAGAGCCCTTCCACTGACAACTCCGCTGTACCCATTCCCACAGTTTAAATCTGGAAACTCTTAATGCAAATGATGCAGTGCATTCCGATGGCTACAATGACACTTCACTGAAAAGCGGTGCTTTGGAGTTCGGTCTTGGAGCATCGGGCAGGCAAAGCGAATTGAGGCGATGCTTGTATTCCTGGAAGGGCTGTTTTCAGAGACACATTTCTATGGGATACTCAGGCCGTATCTAGACAAGTGGTATTACTTCAACTGTGCAAACGCAGCTAGAGAGGTGCTTTTAGCATGGTCAGTCTGATCTTTTAAAATAGTTTCATCCAGGAATAATTCTTTCTTGCTGAATCATGATGCTGAAAACTGAGGTGAATGTGCAAAATCTTAAGGTTTATCCAGTACCTTTGCAATTTCAAAATTAAGCTAATTCAATTTTTTACCTTGCTGATCATACTGCTACTATATTACTTGCCTGGGCATGGCAGCTTTCTAGCTCAAGCACTGTTTCAGCAGTGGTTCTCAAAGGGTAAGTGAGGGAAAAAGAAACAGCACAAACCAAAAGTATTCATGGAGTGTGTGAACTCTTGTGGTTTCATGTTAAAGACACATGAAATAAATAAGAAAAAAAATAAAATAACAGTGTGTGAGTTCATACTGCACACTCTCAGAAGCTGACAGGATGACCTGTGCTTGTGCATGACTGCCCACTGACCATTAACCCCTTTTCTCTAAGTTGGTGATGTGGATGTTGTACAAAGTTCTGGTTTGGAAGAATGTTTTCTCTTTAAGACAACATGTCTCTGAAGACACACACACACACACCAAACCTAATAAAAAACTAGCTGTGAAACTCTACACCAGAAACATCAATGTAAATTGGAAGGTAAAGATGTGAAATAAACTTCTTTTTCTTAGTGCGATGTAGTGTGTCCTTAACACATGTAAGCCAGCACTTCAGGGTATAATTTAGGGAAATATCTTCATAGGTGTCTGATTCTGTTCTAAATGAATGCATTAGCGGTACTTCTGTGGAATTCAATAGCAAGAGCATCATGCCCAAAAGAGTATCGTCCACAGCAGGATCATCCTCGCCTTGTCTTTCTCATCTGTACTGTACGTGCTGCATAAGGCAAATATGATAAATACAAAGAATAGAGGAAAGCTGGGTTGCAGATCAGCATATTGGCTTCAGTGATGGTATCAAGAAAAGCAGCAAGGGTTGAATTTGGCCAGTGCTTTCAGGAGAAATGCTGTGAAAATTGTGCTGATCCTCCTGCTTCACTTCATAAAATAATCACCACCAGGGGTCAGGAGAAATTATTCGGTAGTAGTCCACAGATGTCAAGGTGTAAGGTGGGGATTTTTGTTTTCTTTTGAGGCATAAGACATAGATTGCTGTCAAAGCTTGCTTTACAACTAGATATAATGTATGTTATATACCGTGTGTTTATGGAGTGTGCGTGCATGTGTGCATATGAGTGAGATTCCCAGTTGGTTTCAATCCATTGTCTTTGGCAAAGCTGTGTACTGTACACCATTGAATTGGCTCTATTGCTGTTGATATGTTCATGCTTTTCTTATTGTTTTCTCAAATTATTGTGTTAACTGGGTTACAGCTTGTGAGCTGCCTTTATTTTTCAGGTTTATATTTTCTTGATGATATTTTGCTTATAAAAAAAGCACATTTTGAAGGTCACTGGGTAGAGTAATTTGCAAAGTTCTTTAGGAGGAAAGTTTTGAATATACTTCTGATTCTCTCATTACAAAGAATGATTCAAAGAAGAACAGCAAATTCCTGGTAAAAAACTTAGAGATATTTGCCTTTTCATATTTTATCCCATTTCCACTTACTTATATTTAGAACATTTCATAGTAGTTGGTATCCTTTCTGCTTTAAGCTGGAGAGTCTTAAAAAATGTGCTTTGTATCTGACATTGCTGACCACTTAGACTTGCTGCTTTTTATTGTAAATACTGGCTGGTTTGTGTGCATATTTTTAAAACTTAGGATTTATGATTTACATGTTATCCGGAATTTGATCTATAACTTGAAAGGCTACTGTAGCCGCAATAAGAATGAAAATAACCCTGAACTGTTGAAAATTCAACTCGGAGCACCCAAAGTGGTAATGACTGCAATAGTAGTTTTGTCGATATTTATAAATCAATGTAAACCAGAAACTGGATGTTTTAATTTACTACAGTTTCAGCGTAACTGATATCCTCAAGTTTAGAGCTTTAAGCTTTGTGAAGTGCAATGTATTGCGGGGCATGCATCCAATTTTTAAAACATTATATAGATTGGAGACAGATGAGCTTTTCAGAATTATTTTTGGGCCTATTTTGATTGAATGCCTGAGATGCATTTTCCAGTGGAAATTAATTGCATTGATATGAAAACAAATGAACTCCAACCTCAAAATTAGCTGCAGGTTCATGCTCAAACCAGTACTTAAAAGGTAGGGAGTGGGCCCATGTAGTCACTGGAAATTGCTATGACAATATACGCATTGTTGCAAGGATAAAATAACCTTTTTTTAATGCCTGCTCTTTTTTTGCTGTCTCTCTTAATGTGCATGCATGCATAGGCAGAGAAATTTTTCCACGTATCTGTGGTTGCATGAGTGGACCATGGCTTTTACTAGCTATCACTTCTCCCCCTTGCATGCTGCTGGAAACCTTTGCTGGTCTGTGCTGGCATCCAAGTGTCAGTGAAATCTCCAGCAGCCACTCGCTAACTGTAGCGCTTCTGTCGTTGTTGTGGAGCATTTCTGGAGCACACTGTTGAGTAATACACGCTGTTCTGAGGGACTTTATTAGCAAATAGCACCTAACACGATTTTACCAAGGTAAAAAAAAACATGCTGTAGATGAGTTTGGGATTCCTGTTTGCTCAACTGATGTGCGTGGTAACTCTCATTGTGATGCAGGCAGTGAAAGCAACGTGAGCTCTTTAAATAATGAGAGCAGACAACGCTGGCTCGAGCTGATTTCTGTTGAAGTACAGCTGCAACAGTTTTCCACAACTTTGTTCTTTCTGCCTTGAGTTTCACCTCTTCCCTGTGCTTCTCATCATTTGTACTAATACAGCTGTCAGTTGGGATTTTTAGCATGTTTAAGAGATGAAGCATGTGCAAAGGTTTCTTCCAGGAAATGGCATATATTCATTTTGATCTTCATGAAAGTTTGAAAGGAATCAGTGAAGTGGGTTGGGGGTGGGAAGAAGGTCACTGAAGATATATAGCTATTTGGCAGCTCTAAGATATTTTTACACCTGGAGGTGACTTGCTAAACAGATAATTGAGAGTACACCCTTATGTATGTACTCCTCTCCTTCCTCCCTCACTGCCACCCACTGAAACAACCAGCAGCTTTGAGACACTGAGCGCATTTGGGGCTGTGACCATGGTGCACCACACACAAGTATATTAACTTTTTTCTGAGCTGTAGAGAGACCATGGCACCACAGGATCATGTGCTGACGGCAGAAGTGCTAGGGAAGCAATGAGCATTGAAAAGCACTATGGTATTCTTGTTAGAGGATAGGATTAAGAGCTGGATTTTGGTCTGTGACTAATGTCATATGTCATCTGAGACTTTTCTAAGCTTCTAATTTTCAGTTTTACTTATTTGCTATTTTGTTCCGGAAATCATGTTTGTGTTTTCTTACATAATGCCTTTCTTTAGTAGTATTTTTGTTGTTGAGGGTAGAATTTACATCTCAGGGAATAAATGATCTCACATGTATACCACTTGCTTTCCCCACTAGTGACTGTGGGCAAACTCTGCTTTCCATAGTGGATACAGCAGAGTTGTTTCTTGTCAACGTTAGACAGACTGAATCTGCCAGTGGCAGATGCTGGAGTGTTTTTCTCTCACTGAGACTGTTTTCATTAGTCAATCTTTTTCAAGCAAAATTGTAACCAAAGTGGTGCTCCAGGTTCAACCATGGTGTTGTGGCTATGTGTGCCACATGCATTGCCACATGGTCTTGAGACCCAGCAACGTTTGGAGGCACTGTTTTTGGCTCTGTACAAGCTCTAGACCGCCAAAAATGAGTGAGAATCTGATGGAAAAAGTGTTAGTCATTTTCACAGATATGGAATTGAAGAAATGTAAAGATTCAGATTCACCTCCTTTAAAAAAATTTTTTTGGAAGCTCCATTTGGTGTGCACTGTGTCTTTCTGTTAACTACCAACAGCAGCTGTATTTCGGTTAGGTGTCTGAAGTGAATTGGCCATGATCAGAAAACAGCCTGGGATTTAACCCCTGTCACTTAACTACTAATCGAGTGTTTTAATTCAGGGCCCTTTTCCCAACATCTTTGGGCACAACAACCTTCCCACTCTAACTTTTACAACACTGGAAGTATGGGACCTTGATGAAGAAAAAGTCAAGAGATGTTAAGCCATTCAAAGTAGAAGATCTCCACAGCAGTCCCATTTACCTGCAGGCTTGTGAGAAGATCAGCAAGTACATCTTTCTTAGACACCCAGGCAGGCAAAACATCCCCGAAACACAGAGGCATGAAACTGCTGCCGCGGCATCCATCATCCTGTGGAGGACAGTGAAAACATGTGCTGTCATCTTTGACATTTTAATTGAAAAGAAAGCTTACACAGATTTCGACCTTAAGCAGTGTGTTTATACAAGTGTATACAGAGAAATAATCTGTCAGTTCAGAGCAGGCTCATTGCTATAGGAGTTGGTTTAGTAACTGAACAATCCAACATTAGCTCACACACCTTGCCTTGTTCCATGCCTCAATAATTTTTAGTAGAAATACTTTGCCTAGAGGCATGCAGTTATTAAAAAAGAGGCTCAGCTTGCTTAAAGTCTGGAATTATTAGCTCATGGTAACAAGCCTGCACTGGAGAAACTGTTGGTTCTTTGTTTTCATGACTTTGCTGTAATTCACCGTCTTATTTTCAGAGACAAACTTCTGCTTTGTTTGGGAAGTAAAAAAAAAAAAAAAAAAAAGAGGAAAAAAGAGGAAAAATAAATCACTTCAAAAAGATTATTTTAAAAAAAGTTTATTATAAAACAGGGTTTACAAAACCCTTTTATCTTAGTACCTCTATTAAATTTCACTGGTCCAGATAATAAGAGTAAGTAGAAAGTAAATTTTGGAAAAATTATTTTATCACATTTCCAGTATATGGATCTGTTGGTACTGAGTACTCATGGAGAGCTCTCCAAATATCCTCTCAGCCTTTTAAGAGTAAAAGGAGCTTTTTCTCTGTCTTTTTGCAACCTACTATTCTTTTCGGATGTGAAGTTATGAAGGTCAAATAAAACCCACTTGCACTGCTGTAGCTTGTTTGCAAATGGAGTCACTTGAGCAAATGAAGGCTCCAGCACCTTTAGGTGGCAGAAACCTGGCAGAAGAGTTACTTGGTGTTCAGTTGTCACTTTTGTCTGGATGCTGGCATTAGGTTTCTTTCTGGCTGTTCTTCCTCAATAAGCCTTACATTTTCAAGTTTTATTGAATTTTCTTGCCAGGCTGGAGGCTTAAGCCTGACCCTTAAAAGGAATAGACGTGCTAGCAAGGATTTGTGTGAGCTTTATTGCCATTTGGTATGTTTGCGCGTTATTGCTACCTTTTTTCTTCAATGAAAAACGATACACTTTTTTGGTAGTGATACCAAATCATTTGTTTTCCTGAAGAATTAAGCTTGGTGCTGTCTGACCTGGGAGACCATGGTGACAGTAGAATCAGTTTGACATCATGGCTTGCTTTTATGATCAAGTTGTGTTTATGCTGCAGTTTCTTGCTTTTATCCTACTTTTAAAATTAATTTTATTTTATTACAAGAATGTGGTTTTATATGGATTGGTTCTTTGTAATCCCTTGAACCTGCCTTTTGCAGTGTTTCGTTGTTTTGCTTTAACTGCACCATTATCCTCCACGTATCATTTGTGAGTTCCAGCTGTGTGCGTAACACTGTGCAGAACATAAACTTCTCCAAGGAGGCTATAGTCTAAGAAACCAATCTAGCTTTTCTTATTTTTCTTGTAATGGGTCAGGCAATAAGACCCAGTGAAATATTTAGAGGGAAGGGAAGATTGAAACCAGCAGTTTCTAAGACCTGTAAGAGCCAAAAGGCAAATGTTAATGGGTTCTGTGAGGCTTCCAAGGACCTGCTGGTCCTTGTACTTATGCTGAATTTGCAGAGGTTCCTTAAACATGTGTTCAGGAAATATAGGTGGCATTAGCACAATTGAAGTTTCTAAAGGCAAGATTTATCATTGACTAAATCTTTAAATAAGATTTTGGCCCACTAAATACATTACAGAAGTGGGACTGCTGATCTGTGGGACTTTTCTCCTACAAGCTCGGGTGAAAAGTGCAGAAATCTTAACAAATTTTGGAGGCAATTTTCCACAGGTTTCTAGTATTTAACTGTACATATCCTGTCCTACCTACCTACCTATCCCTGTCATTTTTTTTTCTTTTTTTTTTTTTTTTTTTTCTTCTTATTCTTTCCATTTAGTTAGATGTTCTGTCCCTGTGAATTAAAACAAGTAACAAGTGAGCTGGAATGCACTTCCTATGGAGTTGCTTTTTTCCCAGCGAACAGCTTCTCAGGTGACACCAAGGGATATGTGAATTGAGAAGTAACATCTCTTTGCTTGCTTTTGACTTTGTATCATTTCATATCTATGTCCTGCATCTTGCTCCTTTTGTGATGCTTGTTGCTCAATTCCTCCTATCTTGGTGCCAGTGTGTAACCCGTTATCTTAATTGTGCCAGCTCTCCTCAAACACTTAACATGGGCTTTCTCTTCACTTCTGAATCAAGCTCCTTCGCTTTAAGACTTTTAGAAGCCTAGCCTTATCTTATCTCAGTCCTCCGGTTTCTCATTACAGTGTCAAGCATCACTTTCACTTTGCTAGTGTCTTTACCATCAACTAGTTTCTCTTTCCCAGGCTTAAATCTCTTCTTGTCCAGCACTGGGAAAATATCTTAAGGTAACACATAGGAAAATATAGGCACACACTCCGTTGAAAAATCTCAACAGAAAGAATAGCTTTGTCTGGATGCTCCCCAAATTCTCTAAATTGAGCCACAATTTTCCCTCTGCAGAGTATTGCCTGTGTCTCAATCTCAGTTACTTCCTTCCTCTTGCAAATTTCTTCAGTCCTGTCATTTCTGAGCATACGAGTTAAATAAAAAAAATACAAAGAAGCAAAAAAAGCAACCTGAAGAGTGCCACTAAACTG
This sequence comes from Thinocorus orbignyianus, assembly GCA_013400375.1. NCBI lineage: Eukaryota > Metazoa > Chordata > Aves > Ciconiiformes > Thinocoridae > Thinocorus > Thinocorus orbignyianus. Next base: position 1,916,936 of record VXBW01006619.1, on the reverse strand, counting down.
TCTCCAATTCTTTAGCATATTTATTTGCTCGCATGTTCTATCTGCGTCTTCTACTTTTCATCTGGTTTGTGTCTCTAGATTGTAAACATACTGTGTAGGAATTGTCTCTTATCTGTGTTTGTACAGTGCCAGGCTCAATGGGGTCCCGGTCCCGACTGGGACCTTTGGGCACCACCACAGTATAAATGTCTGCTACTGATAATAATAATCTACCCACATCATGCAGATGTCTGAATTGTCTGAGAAATACAAACAAGGATCTTTACTAGCTTGGCAGTGAGCCATTAATTCTAGGTGCCAGTTTTCTTTTCCCCTGAATACGGCTTCACTCTCTGAAAAGCCTCGTGACACAAACCTCCCACTTCTTGGAAAGCTTGGCACTTTGGTGATGCTGTGATTAAAACATCGTTAAACATGGGATACAGCAGGTCAGGTGAGGTCCCTGCAACTATGCAAGATATTCCAAGTACTAGTCTGATGCTTTGTTGTTGCTTTCCTTTGTATTTGTTTTTTCTTTCCTCCTCTGAATGACGAATTAATAAATTGAAACTAGACAGAAATGCCCTACTTTTGTGGGGGTGGGTGCACCTCAAATAACGAACCACAAATGAGGAGGGATATAGAGTTGATAGGCTCAAATAATGGCACTGTGGATCAAACAACAGCAGACCAACAGTAAGTGGGGCAACCGCTCCAGTCAGCACACTTTTCTCAGGGCAAAACGTCCCCTCTACATTTTTATCCTCTGACTGAACTTTTCAAGTACCAAAGGCCAAGGAGAGCACTTGGGACAGGTGCTCTGGTCTCAGTAGCTGCTGTGGAGGCAGTGTCTGCAGAGCACATGCTCCAGTGAACTTTTTAACAATGAAAAGTTCAGTTACAACAGTACCTGGTTGTTCATGAGATATTCAGGTGGTAGCCTGTAGTCAACTGTACTCATTCTCAGCATGGCAGGCTACTTGGGTGCTTCAGACTGAAAGCCACTCAAACCACATGCATCTATTAAAATATCTTGAAAAGATCCAGGCTGCTGGTATTTAGTGGTTGCTCCTCATTGCGTTGATGGTATCATTGCTGACTTATTCACCCATGTCTCCCTACTGCTTCTCCTCACTCTCCCTCATTTTATCCTTGGTCAATAAGCTTTTTGGAGCACAATCTCACCCACAGTTTCTAAATCACAGCTTCCAGACACTGTAATAATAAATATATGTATGTACATACATATATATATATATATACATACATATATATAAAAATGATGAAAGTCTGGGCAAGTCCGTGTTGCGTAACTGGAACTGGTGCAGAAATCCCTGAGCCAGTGCTGACCCAACATGGCAAATTGCCACAGCACAACCAGCCACCTGTGGACTACTCCTGTGTGAGTTGGCTGGGTCTGGAGGCCACAGAAAGTCAAGAGATGAGCTCCTTTGCTCTAGTGCAACTCCATATACTTACAGCTTTACTTTTTCCATACCAGCACTAACAAAAATAGAACAAACTAGGTTGCTGTTTAGGTATTCGTACTCACTTTGTATGGATGCTACCTACCTTACCTAGGAGAGTAATGAGCAGCAGAGAGGTCATGGTAAGATCCACTGACCTGCAGTGTTTTACCATAACAGAAAACATACTGCAGTGATACTTTAAATAGCATCAGTCCTTCTGCATGTAGCCCTGAATGGTCTAGGTCAGTATGAACCTAATCTCATGAGACCTCTGCAACAAATTGTCATCTGCAGAAACTGTCCTTGAAGAACACAAGTTAAAGGAAGCCTGGTCTTTTAATTGACAAATGTAGTGTGTAGTCATCAGACAGTCTAGCAAACTGGGTCAGATAGGTGTTACATCATAGCAGACAGAATATTTGGTATTAATCAAGAAGGCACATAGCGAAGTATATAGTGTAGATATTTGATTACATTAGTGGAGTTATCTTTAATCGTTGGGAAAAGTCATATGATGGAACATGATCAAGTCACCATGGCTTAGCGGGGTACCGCCCATCTGTTTAAATGTTAGTAAGGATGACTCACAGTGTTAGCATGACTGTCCAGAGGGAGGGGAGCCAACGTGGTCAGTTACAGCAGCTTGGCTAACACATGGTATTTTACTAAGCCACCGTAATGCTATCCATCCAGGCCACGTACACTCAAAGAGATAGTGCATGAATGCTGACTAGGACTTCATCGTGTCCGACAGCAGGCTCCTGCTAGAACACACTGAGAATTCTTAAATTTGGGAAAATCCCCACAAATGGCTCAACTTTGGTAAAGTTGAGCACTTGCCAGTTCTCCATTTTATCTGTCCTTTATTTGTGGGCTGTTTGCCTAATAACCCTATTTATTTAGGAACACAGGTGCCAAGGAATTAAAATCCCTCAGTCAGCAATATTGACTGACAGGCTGCAGGCAGCATCTCCTCAGCATTTACAAAGACAGAAGCAGAGTCAACGTGTCCAACATTAAGAATAACAATTACAAACTCTCATTGACTTTCTTTGCTGCAGGATAGAAAGCAACAACAAAAGAGATTCTGTTGTCCTTGGAAGGAGAATAAATGTCTGAGTCAAATTGAGTATCTTAGCCTGTTATGGTTCAGTGCCATACACGTTCCTTGAGCTCTGTGCGAGTGAGCATGCATGAGCACATGCTAATCGATGACCTGTATTCAATGTGGAAGCAATAGCAGTATCCGATGTACTGGCCAATGTCAGCTTCCCCACTGGGGACTGGAATCTGGTGTGTATTATGTAGCACTTTTATTGGTGGCAGGAGTGGTGTAGACTTTTCGACAAAGAGGGTCAACCTTGAAGCACAAGGTTTCTCTGACTGCTCTTCACCTCTTTGCAGAAGCACACTTGGGAACGGACTAGCAGGAGCGTAGCAAGGAGAAATACCTGAAGTACTGAGGACATTTTTTTCCGCTGGCTAAGTGTAAAGCATATGCAGACCCCCAAAGCAAAGCAGCATTAAAGGTGAAACTGGGGACAGCAAGGAAGCTTCTTTGCCATTTTAATAAATACCAATAATTCCCTTTTGCCCAAGTCCCATATTCCCAAGCTCATTAAGGCAATTTTGGAAGTTTTTTTGG
>VXBW01006619.1:1885155-1913767 GCA_013400375.1 Thinocorus orbignyianus | reverse complement strand
TCATAGTACTTGTTTTACTTTAGTCCCGTGGAAAACTCAAGTGATAGTTTTATTGAATGCATTGCTCCTGTTAACCAGTGCCATTCCCATAGGCTGCGTCTTAGCTGGTGGAGCCAGAGAGTTCTTGTGAGAGGGTGGGTGCACACCTTAGTCTTGTCCCAGGAGAGGTGTGAGAGTGCACCAGGGCTTTCTTCTTTCCTGCCTGCTCTCCCCAGGAAGAAACCCAGGGTGCAACTCTGGCAGGGGCTGCAGCAGTTTCACCTTTAATGCTGCTTTGCTTTGATGGTCTGCATATGTTTTACACTTAGCCAGAGGAAAAAAAAATCCTCAGTACTTCAGGTATTTTCCCTTGTTANATTACAAACTCTCATTGACTTTCTTTGCTGCAGGATAGAAAGCAACAACAAAAGAGATTCTGTTGTCCTTGGAAGGAGAATAAATGTCTGAGTCAAATTGAGTATCTTAGCCTGTTATGGTTCAGTGCCATACACGTTCCTTGAGCTCTGTGCGAGTGAGCATGCATGAGCACATGCTAATCGATGACCTGTATTCAATGTGGAAGCAATAGCAGTATCCGATGTACTGGCCAATGTCAGCTTCCCCACTGGGGACTGGAATCTGGTGTGTATTATGTAGCACTTTTATTGGTGGCAGGAGTGGTGTAGACTTTTCGACAAAGAGGGTCAACCTTGAAGCACAAGGTTTCTCTGACTGCTCTTCACCTCTTTGCAGAAGCACACTTGGGAACGGACTAGCAGGAGCGTAGCAAGGAGAAATACCTGAAGTACTGAGGACATTTTTTTCCGCTGGCTAAGTGTAAAGCATATGCAGACCCCCAAAGCAAAGCAGCATTAAAGGTGAAACTGGGGACAGCAAGGAAGCTTCTTTGCCATTTTAATAAATACCAATAATTCCCTTTTGCCCAAGTCCCATATTCCCAAGCTCATTAAGGCAATTTTGGAAGTTTTTTTGGCTCTGGAACATATAAGCAAAACTCAAACTGTGTAGTCCCTTGAGAACCACTTGCACAAATTGCATAGGTCAGGCCAAAATAAGTTTCTGTCAAACAGCCTAACACCTAAGGTTATTATGAAACTGGTGAATTGTACAAANAAAAAAAAATCCTCAGTACTTCAGGTATTTTCCCTTGTTACGCTCCTGCTAGTATGTTCCCAAGTGTTTTTGCAAAGAGGTGAAGAGCAGTCACAGGAACTTTGTGCTTCACAGTTGACAAGGTTGACCCTCAGCCTCCATCCCCCAGCACGGGAGTCTCAGTTTTTCTGTCTGGTGGCTGTAACATGGACATTAAAGTGTGAGCTAGAGAAGACCTGTTCGAGCTTGCTGTCTGCTGCTCTGCAGGGTTGTAGCTGTAGTGAGGATGGGCTGGTGGGAAGTGGACTCTGCTTGTGGGGGTCACCACAGCCTCTGGAATTCAAACTGAGATTGTTATTCTCACCTTCAGCCTAGTATCTCCTCAATTTTTTTCTTTTTAAAGGATTACTGAACTTGATTTTTTTTTGCTAGTTTGATCGTGTCCTAATGATTCATCAGCCCTCTTGTGTGAATGAGTGCTGGTAGATGGAGCAGCTGGTTTTTAAGTGGAGAGTAGATGGGTCAGGGACTGCGTACTGTAAGTATATTTTCTGAGCTCATTGTTCCTGCACTACATCCATTCCAATTCCACCACCTTCACAGCTCCCCAGGCTTAGCCTTGTGCTGAGCTGACTGTAGAGTCCCCTGTCCCAGAAGCTGATTCATGCTCCTGAACAGCATTTCTTGCACCCTCTCCCAGGGTTACACCAGACATTTGGGAGATGATGTCCTGAGTTTCTTTTGAGGGTGGGGGTGAAGATGTAAAGTACATCTTATTTCTCCATTAGCAGATAACCAGGGAGGCATGGGAAGAGCTTCTTGTCTGTATCTCAGATACATTTGTTGTTTTGTTGTTTTTTTTTTTTTTTTTCTTTCCCATTCTGAATAAGTACTGTCTGTGTCTGGGAGGATTTTTAAAACATCTTTCAAAACACAGGCTTTTTCTCTCCATGGAGAACCAAGACAAAAGGATGGGTTCAGTCAATGTGCAGCTGCTAAAGAGAGGGCAGCTGAGGGCAGAGGGGTAGGAGGAGCAGTGGTGTCTGGGAACAAGGCAAGGACTTTGAGGTGGCATTTGTTGGGATAAAAATGTTTCTGGGAGAATGGGCTTGAAGAGAAGAGGGTTGAAGAACTGAAAGTCCAGGGATAGGGAATACTGTGGAGTTTTAGGGAGGAGGGGATTAGGTGATTTAAGGTCTGGACAAAAGAGATTTAGACTTGTGGGTCAGAAGAAGCTGGTGTTGCCATAAAACTGGCACCTCTTCTTTGGGAGCCTGGATGTGATGTCCTCTATATGGGGTGTCTGTGAAACCCATTGCTCACAGCCTTTGTGAACTTGATGTCAGACAAATGTAAGTGACAGCTAAAGTTAGAGGAGAGGTGTATGCATTCATGATTGCCAGTATCTCTTACAATTGGAGTGGCAAGAAGTGAAGACCCATCATTTTGTGTGACACAGTTCAGACCAAGTGGGATAAGCGCCTGTCTTCCCCCCTGCAGCTCTGAGGTTATGACTCTGCTTCCTGACCAGCCCAGCAGAATTTTGAGGCTTTCATGGCTAGCTGTAGATTCGTCACTGAAGCAAAGGGTGCTTCTGCCAAGGCTGAATGTCAACCTTGATGTTTAGAGGCTCCAAAGGTCTTTAGACTCTTTCCATGCTCCCCCTTGAAGAGGCTCTTTAAGCTCCTGGACTATGTCCCCTTCTCTCCAGTTCTCTTATTTTCAGGTGTATCTCTCCTACTTAATAAACAGTGTAAACCCTGTACTGTACTGCAGAGCATCCTGCTTTGTGAGAATTTAATGTCCTGACTTGTACTAACAATGTTTGTTGAGGCACTGTATGTGAAAACTTTCTTATTTTCATGCTTTTTGAAAAGGTAACAAGTTACATTTACCCCAAACTCCAAGCAACGCATACCTTCTTCAAAACTAAAAAAAAAACAAACCGCCAACCAAAAAAACCCCAAAACTGATGAATTTAACTAATTCCCAAGGCCACATTCTTAAAGGCTGCTTTCAAAGAGTAGTCCCAGCTTTGTTTAATCCATTAATTTTATGATTGTTCTGCTTTGTGAGTGGGCTTGCTTTCTCACATGCAGTCTTTTCCCTGTGCTGTACTTAGAAAAATCCGTCTAAATCTTTTGAACTCCTTTTTGCCAAAATAACTCATTCTGGTTTTTTATAGTCTGTGATTTTTGCCTTTACAAGCTACTTGTAATCTGGATGTAATTTTGATAATTTTCTTTCTTTATTTTCCCATTTTCTGTGTCCTGGTGACATGCTAACTGGTAAAGTCAGGAACCTCACTTTGCAGCAAAGTCTTGGTAAAGTTTCACAGGAGAGAATATCAAGAGCATGATGAAACAAGCGTTTTACAGTAGTTTACTTACCGGTGATAAAATTTCAAAATTAATTTAAGAGTGTTTGATTTTCTGTCATAGTTTGGAAAACTGTCATCCAACTACTTTTGTTCCCGAGGGCTGAATTTACAGCAATGCACTGCTGTGGCATGCCAGGAAATTTTCCTGCTTTGTCTGTAGAAATCTTTTGCTGGTCACTGTAAGATGCTGAGGTGCATAGAGTGAGACTGGCTGTTATGTTTCCGTTCAAGTTCTATCAGATGAACTATACCAGTGCTTTAGCTAGTAGATAGTGGAGGGATGGTGATTCATCTTATTTCTTGAAAACTTTCTGTTCTACTGATTTATGCAGGAGAGGACAAATGCTGGATTGGCTTATCTGTGCCTGCTTGTCTAGAGTTGCCTGTGCCTAGCAAAGGCTGGCATGGTAAGGCTTGTTTTGGTCTCTGTAGCCCATGACAGCTTTCTTTCCTTTTCTCCTAGGCCTGTCCCAGGTTCTCTGTCTTCACTACTGCACCTACACAACCGACAAAGACAGCCCATGCCGGCCTCTATGCCTGGCACCCTGCCCAACCCTACCATGCCTGGATCTTCTGCTGTACTCATGCCTGTAAGTGTTTTTGGTTTTTGTGGTTTTGGGGTTGGTTTGTTTGTTTGCTGGGGCAGGCTGGGGGGTGGGGTGGGGGGAGGAGATGGGAGTGGCAGGAGGAACGTTGGCTTTGCAGAGGTGAAAGTCTGCTGGATTTTCTAAAAAATCAAAGTGTAATGAGTTACGGAAGCTGGACCTTTTTGACTGCATGATCTTACAGAAAAGTATTTCTGGTGCGCTTAATGGGATGTTAATTAGTGTGAGAGTGATTAGAAACAGTTTACACGAGACTGCAATTTCTGTTTCTCACAGCTGGTCACGCAGGTGAGATTGGTATGCTGGAACAAAATATTTTTCTCAAGTCAGACAAAACTGGAAAAGCCGTGTACATAAGTTATGCCAGTGAATTCTAAGTAATCCTCTTGTTTGTGGGAGATAATCAGCTAACGAGAAACAAATGTGACTTACTTTTTTAATAGCCTAGTAACTTACCCTTAATTAGAATCTGGTCATGATCCCTACTCATCTTCCACTCATTTCTGCAGAGCTGGAAATATTCCCAATGTTCTTGGATGAAAGGGGTGCAATTTGCAATTGCAGCTTCAAATTCTTAATTGATTGTGAACAATCTTTTCAATATAAGGTAGATAAGGAGCAGAGGTGAGTAAGGATGGCATGGGAAAGAGGGAGTTGGGAAAGAAGTTTCTGTTTCATTGCACAATGTTTGGAGGGCAATCTGAGGGTGATTGACCATGGGAGGGAAGAAAGCACCACTTGTTCTGGTTCTGCTGGAGGAAGGGGGATGTTTCACAAGGCTACAATGATTAAGGTTTGGCTGCTATTTGAGCAGGCATTAATAAGTTATGAGTTAATAACTTATCAATAAGGCTTTCCTGGAATATTGACCAGGAAGTTCAACAAAAAAAAAATTACATGTCACTGTGGGTAGTTTTTTTCTGGCATGCTTCATAAGGAACCTGAAATGGAGCAAACATCTTGCTCCAGTGTAAGCTCAGGGGCATTGGGTTGCTGCTGGGGAGCCCTTTGGGCAGCTCAGCTTGCAGACAAGCAGGTGTGCTCTGACTGAGAGCCCTGGAGGCATGAACATGGAGGCAAGACAGACCCTATCAGCTCTCCCCGACCACAGCTTCTGCCCCACAGCCCTCCTGAGGGGGCTGTGGAGGAGATGGTGGGAGCTGCTCCTGTCCCATGGAGAGGGTGAGAGGCCCTGGTAAAGGCAGCTTCTCCCTGCGAGCAGACAGTGGGATGTTGTCCTCTCTCCCAGACCCAGTACCTGCCTCAATACAGTGCACAAAAAATTGCTCCCCTGCTTTGATAGAGCTCAGGAAGATCCAAAAGGCCTTCTTTCTTGTATGAGCCAAGGATTCAGGGGACTGGCCCAAAGCAAGGCAGGATGCTCAGCTCCAGCTGAAAGCAGCACCATAACCCTATTTATCACCCCAGCAATGACGAGCGGTGTAACAGGGCTTGTTTTGTTTTGGGGAAGATGCTCCAGTATATTATTTTATCCAGGTCTTACTGCCATTAGGTTTTGTTTGAAAATCGTATCCCTCCTTCCCAGCCTAGTGAGAGTAACTTGCAGAAAGGGCTCTGAATAGCCAGGAGGAGTTAATGCTTTGTTTTTTGCTATCTCAGCAGTACATGAAAGCTTCTCTTACAAGACATATGGAAAACTCTTCTCAGCTGAGCAGTCCGAGTGAAGGAAAAAGAGCCAACTCATTTTCCATATACTTGAGATTGTAGATTTTTATTTATGTTTTTAACGAGCTTAGTTGGGCTGCACTGGCAGGGGAAGCCACAACTTTATACAGTGATGCTTTTAAAACCACTTAACTCCGAGTGTTGTTATACTGAAAGGGAGAAAATCATTACAAAAAAGCACAAACCTGGGTGGCTGCTACATTTGTTTAGTAAAGAACCCTTTTCTTTATAATTGGCTGTGAGTTTTCAGGGCCGATTCTGATGAAACACACGCCTGCGTGCATACACACATGCAATTCACGACACAGATTGTTATTTTTCCAGTCATGACTTGAAGAAATAAAGCTGAGTCAATTTAAATAGAAACTGAGTTTAATTCTTGCAAATGTCTCCAGATGATTTCCAACCTTTTTCTTTCTCTTTTTCTTCTGGAAGATGGAGCGACAAATGTCAATGAACTCCAACATCATGGGGATGCAGGGGCCGAACCTCAATAATCCATGTGCTTCACCTCAAGTCCCTCCAATGCATTCAGAAGCCAAAATGGTAAAAAGAGAAAAATTTTAAAAAATTATTTTCTTTTCTTAAATTGCTCTTGCATACTGGTTACCCAGACAGTGGGGGATGTAGCCAGACACTGCTTACTTCATTCTTAGTCATACGTTATACTCTTTTTTTTTNNNTCTTATTGTTTTTCCTTTTTTTTTTTTTTTTTTTTTTTTAATACTCTGCAGTAAATTGCCTTTGTGTCTATGAACTTTCAAGATGTTCCTGTATGAACTCTTGGTGAGAGGGAACTGAAGTGAAGGTTGGGCTGTCTGATCCGTACTGTGTTAAATAAGATTTCGATGCAGATTAGTAGAATTTAAGCAAATGGTCTGGCAGCTTCTGTGGTGGTGTCTGTGCCTCACAATTTGGCTTAAGGGAAATTGTCAATTAATACAGAACGAAGTAAAAAGTGTCTGATGTGGAAGGAGTGTACTTAGTCTTTGGTTTTGGTGTGTCAGGGTAATGGCAGTGTCACAGAAGCAGACCAAGTGATGCATATAAAACAGGGATATTTTCTTTTGCTTGAGTGCAACAATGGTGTTGCCTTCACAAAGAAGAGTCAGAATTGGAACAAATTGAATTTATTCATATGAGCCAAATGTTACAGCGTTTTTAAAATTTGTTGTATGCCTTACAAGGTCAAGGCTCCTCAGGGATATGTACTGGTATAGTATAAATGTGGGTAAACTAAACTACAGGTGGGCATTTGTAAGTTTTCCCTAGCTTTATGTGCACTCTCATGGAGGCGCTAATGTCCCTGGAACTGAGTTCATCTATGTAGAAACACTTAGGCTTTTTCAGCTTCAGAACTGCCATTTGCTGGCTAGTGGAAATACCAGGAAAGAAGTTTGCAGTTTAACTCTGTAGGATTTTTATCCTCTCAAGATACCTCATCATAGTGGAAAACAGGAATAACTTCATTGAACTTCTTTCAGTGGCATTTCGCCAAGGTAAAATTGTCGTAAGAGAATGAAATCAAGCCGACAAAGATTAAGCAACCACATGTTTTTATATATTTCTACTTTGCATGACTGGTACAGCTTTTAAAGTTGTTGTCATTTGTCCTGAGGCAAAGAGAAATATCTTCTTGTCTATAGGTATGGTGCATGCAAGAGACTCTGGGTTAAAAGCAACAACATATACAAGATTCTTCCATCTTTGTTTTCTTAGGTTGGATAGGTCATGCCTTCACCTCACTGTTGGTCTGGGTTAGGCTGTTAACCCAACCTCTGTTAACACCCCGTCTAAAACCACACTCTGTAAACATGCAGCCAGTTGGCCAGAAGAAGATCGATAGCCAAAAACGCTGGCTCCTGCAGCCAAGGAAAACCTGTGGTCAAGAGTTCTCTCTCTTCTGTACCACACAGTGACGGTGACATGCCAAATGGCAACAGCATCTGCAGCAGAGCTTGTTAAAAACTTTTTGGAATAGGCATGTGTTTTTTCAACACAAGCATAGTTGAGCCAAGCTAAATACTCCTTGGCTGAATAAATCTAAAACTGGCATCTGTTTTGGGGACTAAAGGTTCTGTAGTTTACTCTACCCCCACACCCCTTGCCTTTTTTTACTGGAAGTGTGAGACTACTTAAGAACAAGATTAAATTATTGGTGCATATAGTGAGAATTCTGTGCTTTAGTAGCCAAAACTGTACATTAATACAAATTATTTTTTAATCTGGATAAGCAGGTTTTGTCCCTAAACGTAATGTATGAAGGCACGGTTCTTTCAGACAGAAATTGCTATCGGTTCCAAATCACAGTATAGTGCACAAGCAGTGCTTCGCTTCTCAGGGACTTTCTGCCACTCTTCCAGAGGTGGAAAAAATCTACATGCATTAACTCTTAAGAGTGAGATGCATACTTCAGAGCTCCAGGACCTTTCTTATTTTCAAATGCAGAGGGTTTTTTTTTTTTATATTCTGCATTCTAGTTTTAGACTTTGTTTCTGTTTGAGCACGCGTGTAATGTAAAAAAACAAAACCCCTTTGTTTAGCCATTGCTTTGAAGAATATGAATCTATTAACAATACTCTGCATGAACAAAAGTGGAAAAAATGTAGGAAATATTCAGAGCAAAATTATTTCTAACATGTAAGTTCATGAATTTTAATTCTGAATCATCTGTATTACAGGCATGTTTATTCTTATTTTTAACTATTTCACTTCATGGTCAAAGCATGACACTTCACGTACTCTGGCGACTGTTTTTAAAAAGTCAAAAACAAGGGTGGTTAGTACCTTACCGGGTTGGGTTCTGCATTAGTAAGAAATTTCAGATTTCCCTGGATTCTGCTAATGCTATTACTGCTGGTGCATGCAGCACTGCTTGTGTTCTCTTTGGCTGGCTCCTCTCTGTGAAGAATATACTTGTTGAACATTAAGCAGAGTCATCTAAGCTGCTTTCAGCAAATGACTGCAGTAACCGGAGAAATTTGGGGAACTTTGGACCTGATTCGTGAGCCATCCAAATCCATGGCAGATGGACCAGCATTTTCTTTGTGCCTACATGAGAGCATGCAGGTCAGGCTTCTCTAGAAGTGAGATCCAGATGTTAGATCAAATCTTTCCAGCCTCAGAAAAGCATGTACCTGAGCAAGGCAAGCATAATTTGGTATGCAGCAGCTGTAATGCCATTTAGTGATGCATGTGGCTTGATTGGCTTCTGTGAAATAAATATGAAAAAATAATGTCAGTATGGATGCTGTGTGATGCCAGGTTTTTTAGAGAAATCAGATAGATGGCAAAAGATTCACAGTCTTGATTAGTTTGCAATCAGTTTGTAGCAGTCAATGGAAGCCAGCCTGATAAATACATACATTGTCTGGTATGCAAGCACATCTAAAGGCACATAGAGAATATGTGCTGCATTAATGTTATGTTTCTATCATAAGAAATTTGTTTGTATATATGTGTTTTAATCAGCTTGTATTATCTGGCATTTACAACAAGCCACACTACCACACAAGATGCTCATTTCCTGGTTGAATTTTTTTGGGAAAATGTTCCTTCAAATATTGAAGTATTGTAGATGACATCCCGGAGCTGATTTAATTTATCACAACAATCTCAGCTTCCCTTACAGTGTGCCTCTCAATTAGGTTATCACCTAATGCTTTAAAACTGTCCTGGTAAATGAATGAGTGAACATCTAAATCAATACTGCTTTCTTCTTAGATTCAGAGCTGAGTGGATAAAACCTTTCTGCTGCCCACCAAAAACACACATTGATTTTTGTCTTAAAATATATTGCGTTGGAAAGTGGAGGAAACATATACCTGTAAGTGTACATGGTAAAAATATGCAGAATAGCACGTGTACCATATTAACGTGTGGCTCAGTAGTTTGAGAATATTATGCACTCAGGATTGCTGGCGATGCCTTCACCTTAATATACTGCTTACATACAGTTTGGTTTGCAGTTTCAGAGTACTCAAGGTTTTATAACTCGGAAGTACAACACCGTGTGGATTACCAGAGTGAAAGATAAAGAGTGTGTACCAAACTGCTGGAAGGTTGCGTGAGGGCAGGTCTTTTCAGTGAAGCTGATGTCCCTCTATCGGAATTTTGCAAAGCATTGATCTTTACCTGTAGAGATTTATGAGCATTGAAAGGAGGTATAAAAAGCAGACTGAAGATGAAAGGAATTGAACTTAAAAATACAGTTTTCAATTTGACCTGGTAATTTTTTTCTTTTACTCTCCCCATCTGCCCCTTGCTGGATATATAGTTTTATAAAATTTAAATAAAATGTAATATGTGTAGCTTGGCTGTGTCTGCCTTCCTGACAGAATCTGTATGCTGCTTTAAAAACAAAAAGAAATTATTTCCATATCAGAAGTATGTAAGATTGTGGGCTATTGTTTTTGCCTTGTGTGCATTACTAGCTTGAACAGCAATAATAAAAAAATTAATTTGAAAGTGTCTATCAGATGTAAGAGTAAAAACATAACCGGAAAAGAAAAAGTAATAAACCAGTAATGAGCATGTTCCTAATTATAAAGGTAAAATATCCATATTAAGGACCTCATAATTTAGAATGCTGGCCAGTTTTGGCAGAGGAGGAGGAGGAGAGGTGAAAGAAATTGTGGTTAGCCAGTTGTCATCAGCGCTGATTTTTATTCAGCTTAATGAGAGCTAAGGGTCCAGATCCTAATGGTGGCTGTGAAAATGCCAATCCAAGTGTCTTTGAGCCCTCTGTCCCAGTGGAAAAGCAGGACTGGCTTGTGGGGACCTAGGCTGTCAGGCAGGCATGGCTCACTTTCTCCAGAAGCAACCAAGCAGGAACGGCAGAGGTGGCTGCCTTTCCTCAGATGCGGATTGGGGTCTGCATTTGGATGGAGTCTGCTGCTGCTGCTTGTTCTGCAAATAATGTACATTTCTGTGTCTGTGAGCTGGGATGGTGCAGGGAGGGGAGAAACCGCTGGAATAAGCTCCTACCCCCAGCCCTGGTTTGGTAGTCAGCTCAGCCCTTGTAGCAGCTGTTGAATGTCCTAACAGCAGTAACATCCTGGCACAACTGGTGGCCTTGGGAAAGGCATCCCACTGGGTACAAGCTCTGGGACCAGATCTGTGAAGTTTCCGTACTTATTTCAGGCAGTAGACCAGTGTAGGTGGCCCGGGCAGGATCAGAGTCACTGAAGCTCTAGGTTTAGCTACTAAACACTTCATAATTGAAGGTATTTTGTTAAATGTAATGAACAGTTTGAAGTCGGTGTTTTCCTATCAAGCTGGCTGGGAAAGGAGTCACTTTAGTAGAGCAACATGCGTTGCTTCAGGGCTAGAAGGCTTTTCTTTGCAGTGATTCTGGACTACCGAACAGAAGGAAAAATGTCACATCTCTGCAGAGATTTCAACAGCGATTGCTCATCCTATCGTTCACAATAAAGCAATGAAAGCAGCGTATGGAAAAAACCAAAAAGTGCAAAGCAAAACCTCCCAACGTGAAAAAAAAAAACAAAAAAAAAAAACCCAAAAAACCAAAAAAAGAGTGGTGAAAAAATTTGCTGTATAGGGAACTGAGACATGTCTTCAGGAAAGGGAAAAAAACACGGCACTTTTGCAACTGTTGACAAAACTCACTGTTCTGAAATTGTATCTCCTGTTACATTTGTGCTTGTGTTTTAAAGTCTCCAAACCCAACCTTTCAGTGTGGTCCCGATCTACACTTTAAAATCCTCCCCGGGCAGTAGCTTTGCCTGCAGGTAGTATGCCTTGCCGTGGATTAAGGTATTATCGTGATGAGTGAAGCTAATCATATTTTGTTTTGTTTACCGAAACAGGACCTTGTACCCTCCATGCCTAAATGCTGGATTATGAACTAGACTGGGTAGGAACTAATTCTTCTTAAGCTGTCAGTGGCCCAATAAGCGCAGTAGAGAAGCGAGGCGGTTCAATTACTCATAGCTGCTGCCAATACCTGTTGAATATTTGATCTCCCTTCTCCCGGGTGCATACAAATTGCGCTGCTTGTTGCAGACACAAGTTATAACAATTCCTCGCATTTTTCTTTCTTTGTGTCACTTTATCCTGCGGTGATCTTATCAGCGTTATTTCCCTAGAAGAACTTGGATTTTTATTATTTTGTTTGATTGTATTCAGCTGGGTGTTAAAATGACCTTGCTTTCTCCCCCACCCACTTGCCCTCACCCTTTCTCTTTCCCTCTGTTTCTCCACCACCCTCTCATTCCTCGGAGGATTTACTGTCTTTGTAGATTTGTTTCTCTTTCTCCTTTCCTCTCCAGTGTCCACCCTGATTTTGTAACCATAGCAATAATTGAAATACAATCCTAATATTTGTTTGCTGTAGCTATCATCTAGCCCAACACGTGAACTGCTGGCTTTTGTACACTGTAAGGTTTTGAAACTTAAGTCAGATGCATCTGTATACATGAGGGCAACTTGTTTGGTGCTGAACTGTCCCTTCCAGAAAAGATTTTGTTTGTGCAAAGTTGTGTGTCAGTGGGAGCTGGTGCAAGTGAAAGCAAGTCCTTATGGTAGTGAAGCTAGGGAAAAGGAAATTATAAAAATAAAAACAAGGTTGCGTTACAGGGAAGTTCTGCTTCACATAGATATGTTTCAGTCTTTTGCTTGGAATTTGTACAGCTTTCACTTTCCGAGATTTCCAAGATGAACAATAGAAGTTGTTTTGCACTTCAGGCCATTACACGTTAAGCCTGGTGTTTGCTTGAGATGTACAAGTGCATCTCATGACAAGTGATGGGCTTTGGGACGGAGAAGGTGGTATTATGCACTTTACCAGCTCCATATTTTAACCACCAAGGACACAAGAGCTGGAAGCAAAGTTCTCATGGCAATAAATCCCTTCTTTATGGACAGGCTTAAAAAGCATTTTCTAAAAACTATACAGTAGCTAATGAAGCGGTGTATTAATTATGATAGCGTTCCTGTGAGATAAATAATTTTAAACCGTTGAACTGAGAGAAGTGAAGTGACTCACTAGGGGCCACACAATTTGTCAGTGGAAGGGCTGAAACAAGCACAGAAGAATTTCTGGCTGCCACTTCCAGAAAACTTCTGTCTGAGTAGAATTTATGTATGTGTATTTTTGTCAAGTTAATATTAATTATTAATATTGGTAATATCAATATAATTTTCGGAATATAGTGTCTTTTCAGGACTAATGAAAGAATGGGGAGACTCTGAACTCCTCAAGCTTACAGGGGGGCAGGCTGAAATTTAGGATTCAAATCCAAATAAAGATGGTGGCTTGTGTTTGGATTTAATGCCCCTGAAATTTCCTGAAATTCACTGGTGAGATTTGGGCTCAGAATGACAAAAATTAACTGATCTTCTGAGACTTCTGTCATCTGAGATGATGGAAGCCTTGTGAGATCAGCTTCCCTGGCATAGTGGCTTTCACTGAAATCTCTGGAGAGCACTTACTTTCACATAATGTCAACCATATCCAAACCAGGACTAACAAATACCCCTGTAGAGCTCCTTCTAAGATCACAGACATATTTGAAATACTGCTACAAGCTGTGTTCAGTCTGAGGAAATGCTCGCAACATTTGTTGTTTCTTCCGTCAAATAGGGCTGGTGACACTTTTCAGCAGTGGGAGGGTTATATACCATCTTCCAGATGTTCATTAGTGCAACTTCTCTTATTTATGTTTGGAGAGTTATCAAGGAGGTAATTTAAAAACTGGGACAGGCTGGGTCTCCCACCCTGGAAACACTTAGGCAGCAAAATTTGCTCCGCTTGCGGTTTTTACTAGCAAATTGCTGGCCAGTAATGTTTATCTGAGATTTCAGCATATGAAATGCTACCAATAATCTTTCCAAATGTGCTCTGTAGTGAGACTGCATGGGATGTAGTGTGGTCGGTTGTGTCCTCTGCATTCTGTGTCCTCCTTATAGTGCAGGTACTGCATAGCCCACCTCTACGGACCCACCAACCCTGGGGACCAGAGCAGTCTTTACTCACAGCTTACTGCTCATGTGCACGACGACTGATTGCAATTTCTCTGGCAGCGTAGGCACTGCCAAGTTACTCTGCTTTAGGTAGCTTACCCCATTTTAAGTGGCTTGTGTTACACAGAAGACAGGAAAATACTTGATATAACTGGAATAATTTTCCATTAGTATTGCAGAGGCATGGGAACATGGACTTTGACCAGCTAAAGATGAACTTTAAAGATTTGACTAAAAGACTGTCAGTCTTTCAGGAATATAATTTAATTTATGCAAAACCTCTCTCTTCCAGTCGTGGATGTGCTATTTTTTCTCCTATTTTATATATTAAAGTCACACTGAAACCAGCTCATTACCATGTTGAAAAATGTTCTAAAAGTCTTATTTTAAGATAGTATCAAAATCTTCATTTAGTAACAATGTCAGTGTGGAAGTACTTTAATTTAGAATTGTTATCTTTGTTATATTACATTTTCATTTGTGAAAGATTGGTCTTAAAATTATGTTGTTAAAGAAAAAAAAAGCTTTTGTAAAATGGAAAAACAGCAACCGGGATTCCTGTAGCTTTGTTTTTCAGTCTACTGGAAATTATTTAAAACAAGATCTTTTCACTGCTCCATTTTAATTTTTCAAAATAAGCCTCATACGCGGTTTAAAATAGAATGCCACACTCCTCTAGCTTTAAAAAATCAAAAGCAACATTTTTGGTTTAGCCAAAGATCACTTTTAAAATCTAGCCCTGATCCTCAGTTGCTGTAAACCTGTATAAATTCTTTGACTTCAAAGGAACTGCGTGGTTTTTGCATCAGCTGAGGACCTAGTTTATACTTCTGAATCTCAAAATTTTCCTTTAGGCAAGCTCTGGCTGTTCCACAGTTTGATGCTGCCAGGTAAGCATTTTGTTGATTTTGGCTTTTGGTTTTAGTGTTATTCTTTTATTTAGAATACAGTGTATATTTGCCTCTTCTTTTTGCACACCGGTGTTTTGCCAACTCTTCCAGCATCTTATATGAACTTTTTCTGACTTAATATTTCTGCTTCCTATAGGGGTTAATTATATAATATTTAAAGATAAATTATTCATTCTAAGCACCAAAACAATATCAGAAGATTTTTTTTTTGGTAATTGATTCATCACACCAAGCAATCACCAGGAGTTTCTGACTCCTGTATCAGTCAGGGACAGGTATTGGTACCTATTCCTAGTGATTCATAATAAAAAATTGCCAGGTATTTCTTTGAAACTGATGGATGATTCATGTTGTTATATTTAGGCCACATTATTCTGGAATGTTTAAATTTGACTAAAAGCCACCTCTGAGTATACATATGCAAACATAGAGTACATTTTTAGTTTCCCATCTGGAAATACATACAAAGTCCAGGGCTGTTTTCAAGTCGCGAGAAATATTGTTATATTTTTATTATGGTGTTTCAGTTCACACTCATGCTAATATGAAAAGTTTAGTAATGGCATATCCTCAATACTGCCCTCAAATGCCAAGGTTACACTTGAAGTCCAATGGGATCTAGCAAATGTTTAAACTTTTATTAAAGCTCAAAGCCCAAAATAGACTTTACTAGACCTGTACAAATTATTTTAAATTATGTCAATATTTTTAATATGTCTGGCTTTTGACAGAACACCACTATACACCAAAGTATGACATTTGCCTTACTGTGCCAACTTTTTGATTATTTTTTTTTTTTTCTTCCCAAAATACCTAGCATCATTACTGGATTTGACTAGAGTCTGCTTTATGTGCTGCTTGTGGTTCAGGAGAAATATATGTAAAGAGGATGGACTGTGTTCCCTGACTGTTAACAGGAGCTCTTTAGCATGAGGTTAAGCGTGAACTTTGTTTGGCTGCCAACATAACAGGCAGGAGATACTCAGTATAAGGGTGGGTGAAGTCCTGATCTGCTTTCCATCTGAGGCACACGTACAGCTGCTCTGAAGGCTGATGTTGGTGCACAGTGTGTGTGTGTGTCACAGAAAATTATGTATTTGGGGCTTTGTAACAGATACTGCTCTATTTTCATCTACTAGGACTCCTCTTAGATTAAAAAATCCTGCGAAAACTTTAATATGTGGATGTGTACAAAATCTGGACTGAATACTTCATTTAAACAAGAGGCAGTGGTAGATGATAGCAATAGCTAGAATCTGAAGAGCTCCAGCTTTGTTAGTCAAATATCTGTAGCTGTGTGCGTTTGTGCATGTGTCTATTTTTATTTTTCTTTTCTGTGATTATGGTGTTTGGGTTTTTTTCTTCTTTATTCTATGCACTTTTATTGTGCAAGGATAACTTATCTATGCCTACTTTGCCAACTTTGTCCATCTATTTATGTGTGCATTGCCATACCTTCTGTTAAGAAACACTTTTCCTGAAATATTTCAGAATGTTGAAGAACGATAAATAACTGAAAATCCATCCATATTATCCAAAAATCACTTACATCATTTAGGGTAGCTACCATTTGTATGAAGAACGGGAAATTTGTTCTGCTACATCAATTTGCAGAGACCAGTCAGTCTTCTAATTGATGTTAGTGGTGGATTAGTTTGATTGGAAACTTGATCCAAACAATGTTTGACTTAGTAGAATAGAGTTCCCAGAGGTAATCTAGGGTTTATGTAAAAACTGGTATATAAATGCATCACTGCTGAGAATTAAAATAGGAATGAATTGTCCTTGGTGAAATTTGTGATTACTGTGATTGTCCAAGGATACCCAAATCCTTCATTTCAGAAAACAAGGCTGCTTGATCCCATTTTAAAGATTTTAGAAAGTAAAATTTACCCTTCTTCTATGCTTAAAATTCAAGATGTGTTTATACTGGTCTTAGTAAAACTGGTATATATGAAGCTGTTTTAATACTGCCCACAAAAATCTACATTAACGTAGCTGTGACTTGTAGTACCCATCCAGCATGTGCTTTCCTCTTGAGAAGGAGCTAGGCTAGCCCTAGGGCTTCTGACCACCACAACCTGGGCAATGACCATCTGGATGCTGGATGAAGTAGCTCAAGAGTTCCTCACTTTACTAGTTCCCGTCTTCTGTTTGTCACCCCCCACAACACAAACAACAGTGACCATGAACATGCATTTCTCTGGAGTGTGTAAGATCTTTCTGCAGAGACTTTGTAAGGTCTCAAGCAGAAAACGAAGCTCTCTTGAGTTGCATGTGTGAATGAGATGATGAGCAACCAGGATTAACTCCTGGATTTCTTTAAGCAGAGATGCTGTAGATTGTGCTGAGCACCACATTTCCTGAAGTCTGTCATTCAGAAACACACTGCCAGCCTCCTGGCTGCTACAGGACAGGAGAATGACAAGGACAGGACCCCAGCAGGCTCCATCCAGGCTTCAGGTGCTCCCAGTGCCAATACTAGGCAGGCATGTCCACTGAGGAGAGAGGGTCTGCAGTTTTGGTGCTCCTGAAGGAGCGTATGTGCCATCTCTGCGAGGCATAAAGCAAGATCCCTTCCCCCACAGTATTTGTAAAACACTGTGAGAGCCCAGTTCTCAGCGGTAGACATCTCCTGCCCCTTCCCGAGCCTTGTTGGAGGGTAGGCACTGGTGCTGGGCTTTGATTTCTGGGGAGCATATGCTGGAAAGCTGGCAGTGCATCTGTATCTCTGTGGCTGCTCTCCTTCTTTGAAGGAGGAAACCACACAAGACACACCCCCAAGCCCCTCTCTTCTTCATTTACACACCCAGTAGGTAACCTTAGTATGGTATCGGTGAACAATTTACCTGTCCACTTGAATCTCCACGTGGCATTTGATGTGTCTCCCATAATAAATTATGTACTTCAAGCAGCAATAACAATAGCTGAGATTCTTGAGACGAGAAGAATCATGTTACCCGAAGTACCAAAAAGGCTGATTAAAATTAAATCGTAGCAGACAACAGTTGTGTTACAAAGGAAGGCTCGATTACACCCAAGTCACTTTCTTTGCTAACCTCTGACTTATTTATTTCTCCTGCATGTTGCAGTCTGCATACTCTTTCTGGTTGTAATGAGCATTAATTGATTAGCTGGATCTATGAAGAGCTTGAGCACTCATAAGTACTATCCCAGTGGGTACACAACTAAATAGTTTATGAGGTAATTAGTATTTTAATGCCTTTTCTAATGAGCCTTTTCAGTAATGAAATCTCATGAGAACATTATTGGTTCATATATATTTCTTCAGACACAACAGAAGGTAAGCTAATGCTATTAAGAGATTTTAAAGCTGGTTTATAAAATGGTTTGTAGTAACTTATTTTTGAATACTTGCCTTGGTTCATTTTGCTTTATTAAAAAAAAAAAAATCTTAATTTTTCCCACTGCTCTGCCTCTTGCACTTCTCTCTCCTGACAGAATTCTTACACTATACTGCAATTTCAAATAATTGGGATAATTTCTGAGTCTGCTACCCGATCTCCTAAGCTCAGCTGTAAGTAAATAATACCATACTGTCTGAGCGTGTTGTTTCAGATGTGTTCTCATCCTGGGAAAAAAAACAACTCTGTGCCTGGCTGCACAGTGCCGTGGATTTATGACTGTGTCAAGTTTTAGAGAATGACCAACCTCTACAAAGCTTCTCAATGTCAAGCTGAGCTCTATTCTGGAGGCTCGAACACGGAGCTTGCAGCCATAAAGGAACCTTACTTCACCTTCCCCTTCAGGTTCATTGGGTGGTACTTAGCTTTACCCAGGTTTAACCCATAGGGGGAAGATCAAGTCCTGTGTCTTGCATTTGGTTTCTCTGGTTCCCGAAATTTGATGGCTTTGCTGGGAAGAATATTTTGTTGTGAATGGCTTGTTTTATTGTTGGACGTGGGGATAGTCCTTGCTTTTACTTCTCTGAGGATTGCAAAGTGTCACCAGCTTTTTTATGTTTTCATCTCTTAGGGCCCACTTCTCCCAGCTGGGAAATGCAGTCTTGTCCTGAGTGGGCTGTAGTCCACTACAACCCATAGTGATACTGTGAAACAGCCTGGGCCAGAGATGGAATCATGTATGGTTTTGGAAACCTGTTTCATAAATTAGTTTTATGTAGTCTGGGTGATGTATGCCTTCACATACTTTAGAAACTTCATTTTAAGTTAGGGGTGTACAAATCCTATTTAACACTACAAGCTGTAGCAATAAGTCTGTAAGAAATTCCCCTATACAGATCTCATTATGTAATGTAAGATGTAATGAGTCTAATTCATCCTTAGGGTGTCTTTAGTGGTGTCAGCACAGTTTCGGGAAGGATGGATTTGGCCTAGGAACAACCACCACTGTAAGGCCTGAGTGTCTTCCACTTATATTTCCCTCTTTGTCTCCAAAGCTCTACTGAGACATGTCACTGTGATATATTAATAGCCTAGTACTTGTTGATGACTCTAAGTTATTAGTAGTATTGTTTTCTTCAAAAGAATATGGAAGGGCACATTTTCAGTTAGGGTAACTATAAAAGCCTCCTCCAGAACATATAGAAACAATGTCCTTTGACTTCATGTGTTTGACCTTGCTTGTAGTACCATCCATCATCAACGCTTAGGAGATGAGGAACGCCCAACGCTGACCACTGCTTTCCATGTTGCCTGCCATCACCCCACCCTTCTATAGCATGAGACCCAACAGCACAGCAGAGGCTAGCGTCTGCTGTGTCAGCTCCTCACCCGCTCGCCCGCGTGGCACGATGGAGCCCTTAAGGCACAGTCAGACATGCTCTTAGGATAAAGGCTGAATGGCCTAATCTGTTCCCTCAGCCTCTTAGGTCCATGTGCGTGGTCTGTTTAAAACGCAAAATAAATCAAATTTGCCGGAATTGTCTTCAGAGCCACCCCTGGCTGCTCCAAGACCCTCTGCAAGGTCTACAGCCTGTGCCAGTGCCCGGAGAAGAAAGTTCAAGCGAGAAGGTGCACATCAGGTTACTGGCCCAAGAGCAGAGGAAAAATATCCTCAGAGAAATATTTTGGTTTCCATTCTGGAAATTTCATGGAGGGTGTTTCTGCTCTATATTCAGAGGCTTCCTTAGGGGAGAAATGATCCGTGAGCTGTCTGAGGGTAGGAGCTCTGAACTGTCTGTCTTTGATGCCTTTGGACTTTGCTAAAGCCATCTCTGAACACGGATAGAGCACAGTCAAAGTTAAATCAGGGAGGTGGGGCAACTAGTTGCCAGACATTGCTTTTTATTTTGGTTAATATTTCTTTTAAACTTGAAACAGGCTGGAGTTGTTTTGCTTACTTTTTCAGAGACTATTTTTGTTTGTGATTCTTGAGTCATCACCTGTCCTTGCCAAGACTTTATTACATCTAACAAAAGGTATATTATTGATGCACTATGGCATGCACAAAGCCTTTCTATGAACTTCACTGGACTTGTGGTCCTTCCCAGATTGATATTTCTCCCTGTCCCTGCTCCTGAGCAGGTCCATGCTCTGCTCTCTGCTCTGACAGCACATAAACGCTGAGCGGGCTTTGACACCTCATCAACTCTCTTGACTTCTGATGCATTTAGATCAAGCCTCTTACCTTTTCATCTACAATAATGTGTATTTATATACACAGTAGTGGTGATTGCTAAAAGAACAGCAGAGAAGTGGACACAGAAGAAAGGTCTTGCCTTCAAAATACTTGGAAAAGAGCAAAAGGCACTTAAAAGAATCGTTTGGCACCTTCTATTTCTTTCTCTTCCTTGTGTGTACCATGAGGTCATGATTAATGTTTTTTTCTGATGTTTGGAGGGCAGAAATCACTTACATGTTCAATTCAGGAAGACCTCTGAATCGGCAGGGCCCAGGGGAACCAGCAGCTCTGGGTCTGAAGGACCCGTGATGTCATCTCATGTGGCCACGGGGGATGCAGCTATTACTTCTTTAGGCATTATTTTTGGATAGGACTACGGTGTGTGGGTTTTTTTGGCCTCCCAAAGACATTAATTCTGCCTTGAGCAATGGAAAGATTCCCCACCCTCGGAGGAGGCTGTTTAGGAGGGGGGGTGTCTTAGTGTGCAGGGACAGGGGTTGTTGGGGGTGTGCATGCAGGACAACCAAAGGACTCTAGACTTTACAGATATACTTCCAGTGATGCAAACTGAGTTCAAAGGAATGGGAACGTGTAAATGAAGTTTATTTGAAATAAAGCTATTATGAAAGAGGGAAACATACGCAGTAGAGAAATGGGATATTTTGACATTTATTCATGGCTTTCCTGGGGTGTCTTGAACTGTATAAACTCACTGCTATTGTGTTAGTGAAACCCTAGATTCCCTGAGACCATAACTGTAACTAGAATTTAACTTCTTTTGCTTTGAAGAAAGAAGAGAAAAAGTAAATTTATTACACTAGTGTAACTCCTGTCAATTCTGCACTTATAGAAATAATGAACAAACACATAATTTAGGAAATTAGGGACAAACTCATAATTTCCTGACCATTTCCATCCAAATTATGTGCACTTTGAGGATATATGCAAGGAGGAGTAGAGTTGAATGCCTTCTTTTTCTTCAGTCCATTTGGTTCAGTAAAAGAAGATGCTATTGAAGGTATGTTGGGTAGTCTGTTTGGTGTTGTTGATGAACTCTGCAAGAGATACGCTATTTCTGGTTAGCTTTTAAGGCTGAATGAATACATTTAATAGGCATGGATAGTTTAAGCATAGGCTTCTCAGAATGCCTGATTTTCTTGCAACCTACTGAACTTTAATTCAGAATAATTGTGTGATGTGTTTACAGTTCAATTTAGATATTGTTTACTTATGTTTACGTGTTTTGCCTGGCTTATAGATGGCAGATACTGAGTGAAATTAAAACATAGAGAATCCAGACAATAAACATCCCAGCTCACAGATAGATTATGAGTCTTCATGCTTTTTCATGGTGTGATTTCAGCATCTAATTAAGCAGATGCTCAAGTAGTTTGGGGAATCAAATCTTAAATTACCCAATTAAATTAATTTTCCCTATCAGCATGAGCTTGAATGTCAAAGGATAAATTTACAATCAGGAACAAATATTTAGGATAACATGAATTTAACCACCTCAAAAAGCCAGAAATAAATTGTTAGCAAAACCCCAAAGCTGGAATTGTAGGAGAGTGCAGTGCATCTTACTACAGAGTTGCTTATTTTGAAGAAGATGAAGCAAAGGATATACTTGAATTTCATCAGTTCTGAACTGTTTTCTGGGAGTATGCTACTATTTCATGTTTAGGCGTTATTCTCGTTAGTAAGATGGGACTTTTCCTTTCCCACCCCAGTCAATCACATTCCAATCAAAAATTTGTCCCAGTGCATTTTTGGGGACAGGCAACAGCTAGTGGCATATAATTTAAACTAAGTAGGTTGAGCAACCTAGTTTACATGTAATTAATGTAAAAATCAAGGGTATCTTTATGGTTAAGTTTCATTACGAATACCGCTGCTTTAATTCACTTGCAGCTTTACTCCTGGGCAAAGAAAAAAAGATTTCTGGAGCTGTAAATGAAGCTGAAACCATGGGGTTCGCAGTATGAGAGCCACCCCGAGTACAATGTCCGCATTAATCTTTGCTCCTTGCACAGGAGGCTGGAGCTGCCTGCCAGAGCTAATGAATGGATTCTGACTCCACCACGTTAGGCTGTTACCAAATACAAAGGCTGGTCACAAATTACAGTTTGTCTGATGGCATCAGATATAAACATTGGAAAAACATTTGCTTAACAGTAATAATTAGTCAGCGATAGAGTCGAGATTGCTTTGGAGCACTGAGGCAAATGTGGCTTTCTGGGGGAAAAAAAGCCTGTTGCCTGTCTAGTGATTCATAAAAAAACAAAACAGAACAGAAAAAAAGGTGCTTTAGTTACATCTCTTCTAAAGATGAGACCAAACCATAGCATTTCTACAAAACCCAAATAACCTCAGTCTTCTCTGCAAACACTGTAGTATTTTAGCAGTACTACCTTTCCTCAATTAAACAAGCAAAAAAGTCTTATTGGAGAGTTGTTCCTGGCTTGGATTAGGATCATGTTTGCATAGATAGTGTTTCACCGAGTGGATTCTTTTTAGCTTATACCTTAACAGTTAAAATAAAAGAAAGCTTACAACTGGTGCAGAGGAGCTCAGCAAATCACCAGGCAGCCTGGGCTGCTGAGATGCTTTCGTTCTTTAGCAATGAACTCATACCTTGGGCTTTTGTGTTCTCGGAGAGAAGAATCCATAGTTCAGAGAACTGCTAGAAACAGGATGGTTAAATGAAGCCCAACAGTAAGCAATTTGTGTTACTGAAGCATGTCATTGAAACTTGGCAGAAGTGCTAGCTCTGAGCTTGTGCTGCGGAATGGTTTTAAGTGCTTGTCATCCCATAGATACCGCTGCAAATGTTCTATACTGTCTCTCCTTTCCTGCGCTGTCTGGGAGAGTGAGTACAAGAATAAGCCTATGCATTTTCATTTGTTTGACTTTGAGTTTTCTGCGCTTTGGTTTCAGTAGTGTGGCTATCAGATGAATGAGGTTGTATCCGTGCCAGGGGAGATGCAAAACAGCCCATTACTTCATTGTGTGGTTGATTTGCTTGTTTGTTTTAAAAGTTTGCATGTACTAGTGAATGCAGGGGGATGATAGCATCTAATAATTGTAGAGCTGGCAGGAGCGATGCAAGCTCACCCACACAGCCTGCCAAGGTAGCTCTCTGCTGGCTTGTGACACCTATTTTTTCTTTTCTTTTTTTTCTTCTTTTTTCTTTTTTTTTTTTTTTTTTTCCAGTGGTTGTCTCGCTGCTGTAGCACAGAACCAGAGAGCAGCTTTAAAGCACTCGCAACTGGTGTATGCAGTGAGACCCCCTAATTAATTTTCCTTTTTGATGTGATTAGGTTTTGACTGCTATGTTGGCATCTCTTGTGCCAAGGTATTTAACAGGGGGCTCCTGCTGTGAAAGTCCTCGTTTTCACTTTTGCGCTGGTGCAACTAAAGGGATATTATTCCCTTCCCAAGCTGATCATTCTGCGAAAGATTTTGAGAAGGATCTGCCAAGAGCAGAAAGTATGAATAGATTAACAAACACTGGTAATCCCTGCATTGCAGAAAGATTGGCTTGACTGCTTTATATTTGCAGGCTTGTGTCAATAGAGCAGAGAAATGTAAGAGTATCCTAAAAAGCTGGTAATAGTTTCAGTGTGTATAATTTGCTTCAGTTAACTGTCGTTCTACAGTTCTGAGTGCTAATTAAAAGTATCGTAATGAGGACTTCCTCTGATGTCCGTATCCTCTTGGCATGGACTAAGGCATGGCAAAGACTTCAGTGAGGCAGCCTGTTACTGTTATTTCTGTGAGCAAGAGTGGATGGTTGGTCATTAAGCAGTCAATTTTTTTAAGGATGTCTTTAGCAATGGTAATTAAAATACCTGTAATCACTAAATTATCTCATTAGTTAAAGATAATTCTCCAGATTATTTTCTGTTTACTGGGTTGCTAGGGGTACCTAATGCATCAATATGTGTAAAAGTGTTCGATGAGATTGCCAGATTTTTTGAAAGATAAATAGTTTTACATGCTTCAGAAGTGGGCTCCAATTGGCTGAGGAATTGGCCAAAGACTAGAAATGTGACATCATTCTTGGCAAGTGATAAAGATATATTTTTGTTAACAGACACTATATAAAAAGTGCACTGTACTACTTCTAAGCAGGAATCTGTGTCTAAGAATAACAAAATGTCTCTCAGTCAAATTTTTTTTAAAGAAATGCAGTTTACTGATTAGTTCTGTGTATGAGTTTGCTTAATGCAATGTATTTGTTCATCTATATCCTTTTTTTTATTTAAATACAGTTAATATGTATGACACATGAATACTTTAAAATCAATACCATTATTTAGCAGGTAAATGTAATTATTGCCTATTAATTCTTCCATCAAATCCATGTTTGTGTAATAGACATACTGTAATTGTCTTTTTGAGTCCAATCACATACTTTAACTTTCAGCAATTATGTTTTAACCTAATTCCAATGACTGATTAAAACCATGTGTATTCAGGTTTAGATAGATGTGCTTACTATGGGATTGTTAAACCTGCAAAAAATATGTTTTTAATAATCCATTAGTATTTAATTAGCATGCAATAACTGTCGTATTAAATCTAAATTAGAACCTTATTTGAGGCATGTAATTGAAAGTGCCACTGGGTAAAATCTAATCTGTCAGGGATGAATTTACATGGAATAACAATGTCAAATTTTTCATTTCTGCAGTTTTCAGGGTCTTCCCAAGCATTTGTTTAATCATCACAGTGGAATCTTGCAACAATCAGTTTTCTGCAAGTGCAGCATTTGAAATGCTTTTTGGGTCAGAGTTGTCATCTTTTGAGAGTTCATCTCAATTTGAAAGATGATTCTCCGGTTGGAAGATGAGGAATTCTTAAACCTTTACCAGATGCCAAAATGTGTGTAGGGACCCAATGAATGTTTCCCACTAGCCAGTGAAGAAGGAGAGCTGGTTTGCAACACACACCACATGGTTAGGTGTCCCTCAGCACCTCAGCATATGCTGACAAACATGAAAGGAAGAAGAGTTTTTTGGGACTCCATCTCTTTGTGATGGGAGAGTTATAATTATGTGTTGCTATGTACTAGCAGTCACACTACACACCTGGTGGGAGCAAATTGTAGCAAAATGCGACTATTTACAGAAACTGTGACACTTTTCACTGCTCTGGAGTAAAAGTGATGCAGAATCCATCCAGAAATGTGAATTTATAAAAGCTAGTGGCAGATTTGCTTTGGCAAGAGAGCTGAAGGAGTGTCTGTAAATTATAGAACCAAATTGCTTGCAAAATCCTAGCATCATTGGTTTGAAATGAATAGCTGCTTGGATCCCTGTAAAGATGTGCTTAATTAACTGACTAGCAAATTTATAACAAAAATCTTCTCTCAGATCTTCTTTGCAGAGTCCAAATCTGCTGTTCCCCTTTCTCATCATGACCCTTGAAAGTAAGTGGGAAAAATGCTAGTGCAGGAAGTACAAGATAAAAGAGCTGTAATTTAGCGGGTGATTCATAGGAGATAATTTTCCCAGGATATTTCATATTGGTGCTTAGCCATTGCAAGTGTCAATCTGCATTGGGTGCTAGTCTCCATGGATATAGGGTCCCATTTGGGAGCTAACCATTATCTTGCTCATATCATTTTTCGTATCTTGATATGGGCAATGTTCTCATAAACCTGAGGCGGTTCAGCAGATAGATTGGGATTTGACTGCAAAGGATGGGGTAGATTCCAGATGTTGATGGGGCTGTCTAGGGATGCAAGACTGTGGTTAGGAAGGGTGTAAAAGATTACTGTGGATGGAGGGCAGGGAGGAGCGGCAAAATATTTTGCTGATTCCCTAGCCAGTGTTGGCCAGCAACGCCTAAAGTGTTGACAGACCTCAGTTCCTGAGTTGTGGTGGACAGTTCTGTCCCTTCCCAAACTGCTCACAAAACAGAAATTCAACTCACACCTCTGTTTTTATTAACAAACTGTGGATGATGATAGTAAAAACCATTGAAGAGGGATCTAAAACAAGAAAACTTTCAAAGGGGAATGAAGAAACTTGAAAGGCAGAAATGTGGCCTTTGAAGAAGAATGGGAATTTGCAAAGATGTGTATGTGCAACAATGCAAGGTGAACACGGAAAAGCATCAGAACTCACTTTAAGCGGGCCAAAGAAAATTATGTATCAGTGATGGGAACAACAGCTAGGACTACACAAGTCAAATTAAATAGTTCCTTTTACTTGTAATACATTTATGATTAGGCCACAGAGGAATAGCTGTCATGGTGAATGCACTATGTGTGTGAATTGTGATCTGTTTATTTGAACTTAGACTCTAAGTGTTACTGGATGCCCATGCAAAACTGGAGTGCTCTTACTTTTGAACAGTGAAAAGTGTCACAATTTCTGTAAATAGTCCAATTTTGCTGCAGTTTGCTTCTGCCATCTGTGTTGTGTGATTGTTTATACAGAGCAACATGTGATAGAAACTGGTTTATTACAAAGAGATACAGCAAAAGCTGCTGGCAGCAGAATTCAGTATGACTGCCCAAACCCTGTAGCGGTAACCACGCAAGTACATGAGATACAGGCAACGCAAATTACTATACCCCGTGGAGTTGTCCGAATAAATGGCAGGGAGGTAACTATGTCTGAGAACTGCTGACCAGAAGAAATAAGGTACAAAATGATTCAATTGCTCATCGTCTTAATTTGAAATTAGTGGAGTGTCAGGTCTAGCTGTGGAAACTGTCCAGGGTTTATTTACACGGCCCGATTTCAGACACCTGTCTAAAGCAGAAGCCAAAGCTCCTAATAGAGTTAATGGAGTACTTAGGTTAAGAGCTAATTACAGTCTAACATTAGGTTCTCTGGATGGCTCTTTGGTGGCACCAGGGGACTGGGAACAGCTGAGAGTCCCCAGCCAAGTGGCTGATACAAGTGGTGTGAGTAAGCACTCATGCCCTGAGCTTCAGAAAGCTCAGTGGTGGAATAGGCAGTGTTCATCACTATGGTTATGCACAGTTAAAAATTCTGTGAATCACAGAGAGGAACATGGTAACCACTTAGTGAAATAACATATGTGTTACTAGTAGTTTGGGGTTAGAGATTCAGCAAGGAATAAATCTAGTATCTGTGGAGCTGTGTTGACTTCAACAACATCAGTTTACACTTGCTGAGAATCAGAAGAAGTGGGTTTTTTTTTTTTTTAATTGGTCTTTTATCTTCTCCTGGTGCATTCTATGTTTGCATATGCCCTTTTGCCCTTTCTTGCTAGCATTTTTAAGCAAATGAAGCTGCTGTGGGTTCACTGAGGACAAGGATGTTAACATGGTTATCAGAGAAATTATTACGTGTGATTAGTTATATTGTTTTTCAGTGCCAGCCTGTAAAATCAGGATTACTATAAAATATAAAAGTCTCTCCCAGATTGCAAAAAGTAGAAGTGTTTGGCTTTCATTTCTAATCAAATAGGCTAAATATTCATGTTTATGTGTCTAAATGAGACTTTTGTATGCAGTCTTCCACCCCATCTGCATGAATAGTAGCATTGTAACAGGATGAAGTCACTGCAGAAGGGAAAGTGAGGTAAGAACACAGCTGAATCTACAGCCTCTCTGCTTCATGGTGCACCAGCTTGTGCTTAAAGGAATATAGCATTTTTGCCCAAGCCAGAGTCGCTGCGGGCACTGCCTGTGGAGCTGAATGCCTCTCGCAGGGCTCTAGATGCATTCCTGGCTCTGCTGTATGGTCTGATGCACAGTGTACAGTTTCCTCTGCATTACAAACTGCTCTTCAGAGACCTCTTTACACATCTAATATAAGTGAAAATCCATATGGTTTATTTTAAAGCCTTCGTTTAAAAAAAATAAACAGTTATCAGGCCTCATTCTGCTCTGACTTATGTGGCGTGAATCCTGAGTAGTCCCTTTGTAATACTCACTGATGTTCAGGATTCATGCCAGCATCAAGGGGAGCAGCGTTTGGCCCGTCAAAGGGCTTTTCCCCCCTCATTCTTCTGAAAAGAAATGACTCAACTTTATAGAGACTGATAGCTTCCTATTGGCGTCACCTTTGTACCTAGTGGGAACTCTTACAAACGTACCCTGTGGCGCATCCTGGTGCGCACGTCTGGGAGCTGGGCAGTGGAAGGGTGACATGGCAAAGCGGCGCTTGAAGGAGTGTGAGATTTGCTAAATCCGTATGTCAGTTCATATTTTACCTATTCCTTCTATTAACTTTAAAGGCCATATAAACAGATTGCCAAGGGTACACTGGCAAATCGCCTCTCCTCACCCACCATCGTAATTAGAGCTCTGAGAACTTGGAAAAACCTGCCTAGTGAGCAAGCCCTTCTCGCCCTTTTTCCACAAG